>PITA01008406.1:8837-84431 GCA_004023965.1 Spilogale gracilis
AAAAAAAAAAAAAAAAAAGATTTTATTTATTTGACAGAGAGAGATCACAAGTAGGCAGAGAGAGGAGGAAGTAGGCTCCCCGCTGAGCAGAGAGCTCCACGCAGGCCTCAATCCCAGGGCCCTGAGCTCATGACCTGAGCCGAAGGCAGAGGCTTTAACCCACTGAGCCACCCAGGCGCCCAGATATTTTTGAATTTTTAACTGTTTCAGTATTAATGTGTTTGCAAGGTGCATTTTGCACTTGAGGAAAAAGCATTACATTTAAGTGTAGCTTCCAAAAGTTTGGTCTGAAAATGATTAAAGGAGGTTCAAACAAAGCATGGGTTACAGCAGAACCTTCTTTTTTTCTTTTTCTTTTTTTTTTTTTTTAAGATTTTCTTTATTTATTTGAGAGAGAGAGAGAGCATGAGTATCAACCAGGGGGAAGGGGCAGAGGAAGAAGGAAATGCAGACTCCTCGCTGAGCAGGGAGGCCAACAGGGCTCTGTTCCAGGACCCTGGGATCATGACCTGAGCGAAAGGCAGGTACTTAACTGAGCCATCCAGCTATCCTTCAAAACTTTCTGAAAAATACATTAACAAGTAAATCTCTTTGGTCTTTTTAACTTTTTTCTTCAATTAAAAAGTGCATTTTCTCATTTATTTAAAGCTCACTGTTACTAATTTTTAGGAAGTATTAATCTGGTAACTTCATTTTAGAATTATATTCATTGGCCATCTGGCTCTGAGTCATTACACTTATAAGAAAACAAATTTAATTCAATTAAATTATCTTTCCTTTTTTTTGAAAAAGTAAATTCCAGAACTTTAAGTATTTCAGTATTCTGTTCATTTATGTGGTTAAGGTTAGCTAGAGAATTCTGTTTTACTGCAATTAGTATTTTTTGTTCTTTATAGTTAATACTTTTATTTAAAAATCATGATTTAAGGATTTTTAAAAAATGTATTTTCAGCATTTTAACAAGAGATCAGTATAATATCCATTTTTTTAAAAAAGATTTTATTTATTTGATAGAGAGAAACACAGCCAGAGAGGGAACACAAGCAAGGGGGAGTGAGAAAGGAGAAGCAGGCTTCCCACCGAGCAGGGAGCCCAATGCGGGGCTCGATCCCGGGTCTCTGGGATCATGACCTGAGCCGAAGGCTGTCGCTTAACCAACTGAGCCACCCAGGCGCCTCAATACCCATTTTTATTACAGTTCAGAGATTGTCATACATTCGTAGGCAACCATGTGACACAACTAATGGTCACTTTTGTGGGTCCGTCAGTATAAATGTTAGAAACTGTCCACGGGGTTGTAACACCAGAGCTGATGATTTTTCTTTAGGTGATTAAATAAGTTTTATTCTAACATCCTGGTGCTAAAGAACTTTCCTTATAACTTACAGCTTACCAGCCCTACAACAGAATGGAGCCCGAGCCATCTAGGAGAGGATGCAGTGGTGTCTTTTGCTGATGTTGGATGGGTAGCCAAAGAAGAAGGAGAGTGTTCAACAAGACGAAGGTTAGTTTGGAAGGCTATCAGAGCTGGGATGCAGTACTTATTATTTTAATAATATATTTGCAGTATTTCCTTTTAGTAATTTGATCTCTGGTAACTAATCCAGTTATTTTTCTCAAGTAGTCTTTATTTTCTGTTCATTGTAAAGACACAGATAGTATTTATAAAGTTCCTAGAGACATATAACTGTGTCTTAAGTCTTTATGAATCATAGAATTGCCTGCCCTTCAGAAGTTTAATATGAAACTAAAAGGAACTATCATAAATGTGTTTAGATAAGTAATTATAATGGTTTTGTTGGGGCAGAGGAGCCTGTGAGTCATATTAAGGAATTGATATAATTACTGGAGAGTGCTTCCTAAAAGTTGAGTCAAATTTTTATTTCAAAGGACCTAATGTGTAAGAGTTAGATGTTTCCATTTATTTGAAAGAGCCTATTGACTATGCTTCAGTCTAATAAACAGTCATGCAGCATATTCAAGTCTTCATTCTTATTAGGCCTCAAAGATACAGAGATAAAACAAGACACTGCTTTCTAGGAATGTTTCTTGTGCTAAAGGAGATTAAAAAGGAAATCAGCACTATAAATTAAGTAAGTACAGAAGGCCACTGTGGGATGAGACAGGTTTGTCAAGGTTTCTTGGAGGAGAGGATACTAAAACTGAGGACAGACAACCAGCAGAGGGAGGAGAGTTTCATGGAAGGGAGTAAATTAATAATCAGTGTCAAACACTAGGCTAGGTAAATAAAAAAAATGAGCAAGTTTCAATTTTGTTTTGCAGTTGGAAGATTATCATTGACTTTAGCAAGAGTAATTTTATTTGAATGGTATTAGCTGGATAAAATAAGAATCAAGTAATCCAAGAGCAAAGAAGGAATTTGATTTGAATGACAAGTAGAAGTGAGGACATAGCTGTAGATGAACACAGACCATGTATTGCAGGATTAGCAGGTAAAGAGCCTTTCTTTTTAAAGATGTTCATTTTATTTTTTAAAACTTTTTATTTTGAGATAAAAGATTCTTCATATACAGTTCTAAGAAATAATACAGAAACATTCCCTGTACTCTTTACCCAGTTTTTTTCCAGTGTCAGCGTCCAGCAAAACTGGGGCAATATCACAAGCAGGGTGTTAACATTGATAAAAGTCAAGATGCATAATACTTTTTATCCCAATTATCCCTCATCTTGTTCTCTAATGGCCACACCCACTTCTCTTCCTTCTCCAACCTTTCCTTAATCGATGGCAGACACTTAACCTGTTCTCCATTTTCATAATTTTGTCATTTCAAGAATGTTATATAAATTGAATTGTACAGTATGCAACCTTTTGGGGCAGGCTTTTTTCATTAAGCATAATTCTCTAGTGATTTTTCCAGATTGTTACATATATGAGTAGGTTTTTTTTTTCTTTTTAGGGCTGAGTAGTATTCCTTGGTCTGGGTGGACCGCAGTTTGTTTAACCATGAACTACTTGATGGACATCTAGATTGATTCCAGTTTTTGCCTATTATGAATAAAGTTGCTGTGAACATTGGTGAACCAGATTTTGAGTGAACATAAATTTTTATTTCTCTGGGATGAATGTGCCTATGAGTGCAATTGGTGGGTCATCTCAGTCTGGGGAGAGCTGCATGTTTATGTTTTAAGCAACTGACAAACTTCCAGAGTGGCTATACCATTTTACATTCCTATTAGTAATGTATGGCTTATCCAGATGCATCGCTTACCCAAATGCATCCTCACCAATCTTTGGTGTTTTCATTCTTTCTCTTTTCTTGCCAATTGAGTAGTTGTGTAGTTGTGAAGTTGTGTACTTCATTGTGGTTTTCATTTGTGTTTTCTTAATGGCTAATGATGTTGAACGTTTTTTTAAGAGCTTATTTGCCATCTTTATTATCCTTTTGCATACAGTGTTCGCTTCATGTCTTATCCCCATTTTCTAATTGGAGTTTTTTTTCAAGAGTTCTTTATTTATTTTAGATATGAGTCCTTATAGTTTGTAAACCTTTCTCCCACATATAGTGGGGACAAGTGAAAGCTTGTCTTTTCATCTATTTAACAGTCTTTCCCACAGGTTAACAGTTTTTTTTCTTTTATGGGTCATGCTTTTGATGTCAGTGTAAGAACTCTCTCGGCCCAGTGAGAGTCTGCAGGTTTTTTTCTCTTTCTTTAAAATCTGCCCTTTAATTATTGGACCAACCCAAGGAATGAGGAAGAATGGTGGGAAATTTTCCCTTCCAGACACCACATTCTGTATAGCACAGGCCATCAGTAGTATAAAGAATAAACTACCATAAAGAGTACTTATTCCTGTGGAAAGTTACTTTCCTTTTGAATTCAGATTGCAACTTAGGTTAAGACAAATGAAAAGAAACAAAATGTTAGCTTATTGAGAGAAACAGCCTCTTTCCTTTGCTTTTGGCAAATCATAAACAGGGTCTGAAGTAAGAAAGCATTACATGTTTGAAAAAAATCATGACGATGTAATAAATTGGTGTTTCCATACCTTTTTGTCTGAAATCATCAGTGGTTAAAGACAGAAGCTGCCTCATTTCTACAAAGGAATGCATGAACTTTTAAAAGACAGGCACTGTCACACTTCTGTGAATGATGAAAGTAAAAAAGAACATTGTCATGAGAGAAAAATAAAGACAACCAGAGAACTTTAAAGGCATTTAGCTACTCTGCTCTCCTCAATTAGTATTTTTATATATTCAGTGATATAAAAAGAGCAGAGCCTGGAGCCTAGGGTGATACAAGAAAACAGGCACATTATAATGACAAGATGAAGGGACAAAGATTCCACTGTCACAGAGAACTTCACATTGTTTACTTTTCAGTATAAGGTGTTACTTAAATTGATGGCCTTTTGGAAATTTAATGTTATGCTGTGTTTCATCTGAACTTGTCAGTTGGCTCCAAGCTGTGGTAATCAACTTTCCTTTTTTTTTTTTTTAAGATTTTATTTATTTATTTGAGAGAGAATGAGCATGAGTGTGAGGGGCAGAGGGAGAAGTAGACTCCCTGCTGAGCAGGGACCGACCCCCCTCCCCCCCATATGGCACTGAATTCCAGGACCCTGGGATCATGACCTGAGCCAAAGCCGCCCAGGTGTCCCAGTAAGCAACTTTTCAATGTGCAATTCACTTACTCCTTGAGGAATCCTGAAATAGCCATTCTCTCCTCATGACTGTCCCCAGGAATTGGCAGCAATCCAGAATTTTTTTTCCCATCTTGGTGTTTCCTTCAATATGCCCCATCTAGTGAATTTGATGGCATGTGTCTGAAGCTTTCAATATTTTCCTGATTTTTCATTTGTTTTGATGACATGCCTATATATCCGTCTTATAATGGAAGAAATTCTCATGGACTTGCCTTACGGCTTGAACTGGTTCATTTTGCATGATTTCTTTCATTATCTATTTCAGTGGAGGAGACTGTGTGGGAGAGCATTGCTATAGCCTGTCTGATTTCTCAGTTTTGTTAGGACATGGCTTTTTAAAAATTTTTTAATTTTTTTATAGTTTTGTTTTACATTTACGTCTGTGATCCTTTGTCTCATTTATATCTTGTAGTTTTCTCCAGTGAAATTACCTGGGCCTGGAGATTTGTTTTTGGTGTGTTTTAAAATTGTGAATTTTTTTTTTTTAGAAAAGTTTCTTTTTTTCTTTTTTTTTCCTTTTCTTTCTTTTTTTTTTTTTTTTAAGATTTTACTTATTTATTAGAGAGGCAACGAGAGAGGGAACACAAGCAGGGGGAATGGGAGAGGGAGAAGCAGGCTTCCCGAGAAACAGGGAGCCTGATATGGGGCTCAATCCCAGGATCCTGGGGTCATGACCTGAGCCAAAGGCAGACGCTTAATGACTGAGCCGCCCAGGCACCCCTGAATTCATTTTTCTTAATAAAGTTACAGAACTGTTCTATTAATTTCATGTTGGATGAAATGTAGTAGGTTGTGCTTCTCAGGGAATTGGTCCATTTCAATTAAGTGGTCAAATTTATGTGTGTTTTATTATCTGTAGCATTTCCTTACCTTGTTGATATTTACAGGGTCTGTAGTTGTTTCCCCGATTTCATTCCTGATATTAGTAATTTGTACCTTTTCTTTTTTTGACTTGTCAGTTCTATTAATCTTTTCAAAGAAGCAGTTCTTTCTTTTTGTTGATTTTTCTGTTTTTCTATTTTCAATTTTATTATTTCTCCTCCTATTTTCTTCTAGTTGTTTGGAGTTTGTTTTGCTCTTAATTTGCTAGGTTTTTAAAGTGGGAGTTTGCATTATTAACTTGAGACTTTAACTTTTTTTCTAATACAGTAGCCCCCTCCCCTCATCTGCAGTTTTACTTTCCACAATTTCGGTTACCTACCGTCAGCTGTGATCCAGAAGCAGATGATAGCTTAGGAATCAGGAATAGCTTAATTCTATATTAATTCTACATTTACCTCACTTTATCTCATAGTGTAGGTATTTTATCATCTGTCATCACAAGAAGGGTGAGTACAGTACAGTAAGACATTTTGAGAGGGATCACATTCATGTAACTTCTATTACAGCAGATTGTTGTAATTGTTCTATTTTATTATTGGTTATTGTTACTCTCTTCCTGTGCCTAACTTATTAAACTTTATCATTGGTATATATGTATAGGCAGGAACATAGTATATATAGCATTCAGTATTCTCCAAAGTTTCAGGCTTACATGGAGGTCTTGGAACGTATTTCCCCATGGATAAGGGGAGACTACTATAAAACCATTTAGCTGCACCCCACAAGTTTCAGCATATTGTATTTTTTAAAAATCAGTTCACTGTGGGGCGCCTGGGTGGCTCAGTTGTTGAGCGGCTGCGTTCGGCTCGGGTCATGATCCCAGAGTCCTGGGTTCGAGCCCCACATCGGGCTTCCTGCTCCTCAGGAAAGCCTGCTTCTCCCTCTCTCACTCCCCTTGCCTGTCGCTCAACCAACTCTCTGGCTGTGTCTCACTCTGTCAAATAAATAAATAAAATCTTTAAAAAAAAAAAAAATCAGTTCACTGTATTTTTTCTTTTAATTTCCCTTGAGATGTCTTTTTTGATCTATGGATTATTTTGAAGTCTGTTCAGTTTCCAAATGTTTGGAAATTTTGCTGTTACTCCATTATTTAGTTCTAGTTAGATTCTATTTTGGCCAGAGAACACATGTTACAGTCTTCCATTTAAAATTTGTTGAATTTTTTATTTTAATGGCCTCAGATATGGGGCATTTTTGTGTATAGTCTGTGGTTATGGGAAAAAATGTATTGTGCATGGAATACCTTATAAATGTCAGGTAGATCCCGTTGTTGAGTTTTTTCTATCCTTCCTGATTGTCTGTCTGTTCTAACAGTTGTTGAAAAAGGGGTATTGAGATCCAGCTGTATTTGTGGGTTTGTGTGTTTCTCCTTTCTGTTTTAACAGTTTTTGATTTTCATGTTTGGTGTGTACACATTAGAAATGCTATGTCTTACCATTTCATTATTATTTAATGTTCCTCTCTGTTCCAGACTGTTTTCTTTTTCTATTTGTATACTTTCACTTTTCCTGTGTCATTACATTTGAAGTTGAAGTGAGTTTCTTGTAGACAGAATACTTTGGAGTCATAATTTTTTAATCCACTCTGCCCATCTTTTAATTGGTGCATATATCAACCACTTACATTTATGTAATTTTTGTTAGAGTTTACGTCTACTTTTTTCCTCTTCTGTTCTCTTTTTTCTACTTTTCTGTGGGGTACTTAAACAGTTTTTTGGAAGCCCCTTTTGATTTATCTGGTTTTGAATGTCTCTCCTTGTCAGGTTCTTTTGGTGGTTGATCTAAGCATTACATTGTGTATACCTAACTTAACCACATTCTACTGGTATTGTCATTTTACCAGTTAATCTTCTTTATGTCCCTATATTCTCCCATGTTTATAATTTTCTTTTTTTTTTTAAGATTTTATTTATTTATTTGGCAGAGAGAGAGATCACAAAGAGGCAAGCAGAGAGAGAGGAGGAAGCAGGCTCCTTGCTGAGCAGAGAGCCCGATGTGGGCCTCGATCCCAGGACCCTGAGATCATGACCTGAGCCGAAGGCAGAGGCTTTAACCCACTGAGCCACCCACGCACCCATGTTTATAATTTTCTTAAAAATATTCTGTACAGGGGCGCCTAGGTGGCTCAGTTGGTTAACTAAGCGACTGCCTTCAGCTCAGGTTATGATTCCAGAGACCCGGGATCGAGCCCCACATCGGGCTCCCTGCTCTGCGGCAAGTCTGCTTCTACCTCTCTCACTCCCCCTGCTTGTGTTCACTCTCTGGCTGTGTTTCTCTCTGTCAAATAAATAAAATCTTTAAAAAAAAAATTCTGTACATTTAGAGTCACATCTGACAGTATATTTCTTCAACCATCAAACATAATTTAGAAAACATAATTTAGAAAGAGGAGAAAATAAGTCTACTTACCCACATTTTTGCTGTCTTTCTGCCTGATGTAGTTTCTCCTTTTATTGCTTTCTTTCTGTTTGGGGAACACCTTCAGCCATTCTTTTAGGTTAGGTGTGCTTGCTCTAATTTTTTTTTTCTTTCATTTAAGAATTCTTGATTTCCCCAGTTTCGAGGGCTATATTTGCTGGATATGAAGTTATGAGTTCATAGTTATTTTCTTTTAGCACTTGAAAAATGTGCCAGTTTCTTCAAGCCTCCATGGTTTCAGATAAGAAAGCCTCTGTCATTCGAAGAGTTTTTCCACTATAGGTAGGGTGCCCTTTCTTTCCAGCTCCTTTAAAAATTTCTCCTTTGTCTTTGGTTTTCAGAAGTTTGAGTAAGATGTTTCTTGGCATTTATTTCTTTGTATTTATCCTGTTTTGGGTTCACTCGGTTTCTTGAACTTTCAAGTTTGTCTTTTGTCCTTATTTCTGTAAATATTTTCTTTAAGTAAGTTGACTGCCCATTATTTCTTTAAGCACTTTTTCAGCCTGGCTCACTTTCTCCTTTCCTTCTGGGACCCTGATAACCCAAATATTAGATCTTTTATAATCATACAGGTAACTGAGACTGTTCATTTTTTTCCTAGTCTGTTTGCTGTTAGCTTTTCAAATTGGTTGATTTTTGTTGTTCTGTCTCCAGATTGACTGATGCTTTCCTCTGTCTTCACCATTCTGTTTTTGATCCTATTCACTGTATTTTCAGTTATTTTACTTTCTAGTTCTAAAATTTTCATTTGGTTCTCCTTTATATTTTCTTTTGCTTTGCTGAGACTGTTTGTTTCAAGAGTGCTGGTAACTGCTCACTGAAACCTTTTTATCATAGCTTCTTTATGTCAGATAATTTTAACATCTCTATCTTCTCAGAGTTAGCATCTGTTATCTTTTTCATTCAGTTTATGTTCTGTTGGGTTCTTGGTATAAGGAGTGGTTTTTGATTGAAACCTAGGTATTTTCTGGATCTAAACCTTTTAGCTGTTTTTCATTAATAGCACTCTGGCAGGGAAAGAGTAGGTGCCACCTTATTTCTGCCAGGTGGAAGTAGAAATCAGGTTTCTCGTTAAGCCTTCATTCACCCCTGAGGGTGTTGGTGGAAACTCCAGCTCTCCACAAGGCCTGCCTCCCAGCAGGCAGATGGAGTGCCTCATCATTGCCGGAAGGGGTATAACTTGAGGCTCCCCACGTTGTCTCCACTATGACATGAGGGATGGGGTGCCCTTGTTAAGTTCCTTCTCCCTGCTTTCTCCGACAGCATCCTGCAGAGTATGAGGCACCTCTTAACAGCCTAGTAAGGATGGGAGTTAGCCTTTCTTGTATGGTAAAGGTGGGGCCTCAGTGCTTTCTGTGGTGTTTAGACTGGAGTAGTTATTTTATTATTATTATTTTTAAAAAATTTATTAATTTATTAGCGAGAGAGATCGAGCACAAGTGGAAAATAGAGGGAGAAGGAGAAGCAGATTCCCTACTGATCAGGGAGCCCGAGAAAGGATTCAGTTCTGGGACTCTGAGATCATGACTTGGGCTGAAGGCAGACACTTAACTGACTGAGCTACCCAGGTGCTCCTAGAGCAGTTATTTTTATGTAAGTTCTCCCTCGGGAGCCTACCCTTTTCCTGTTCTTTTGGCTGGGAGAGGAGGCTTCTGTTGGTTTTTTTTTTTTCCTGCATCCAGGACATTTCTGGGTTACCCATTACTTCAGCAACCAGTGTGGGATATATGAAGCAAAAGAAAAAGTTGGGGCACTCACTCCTATGTCATTTTAGCCATTCTGTCTTCTCCCCAGCTTTTAGCCGTCTTACATTTGTTTTATGTATAATGTCTAGGGGTTTTAGTTTTAGTTAGAGGAGGAACAGGGAAAACTAGTCTGTTCCATCTTCCTGGAAAGAGAAGTCTCTAAAGGACTTATAATACGAATGTCATGTTTGCGGAGGATATGACATGGGATAGCTATTAATGGATTTGAATATGGATTTAGTCTGTGATGTTGAAAATAATTGGCCAAAGGGTCTTTGAAAAGGTGCCTGGAAGTACTCTAGGTAAAGGTAATCTGAGCTTGAACAAAGTAAGAAGGAAACAGAGGAGACCCAGCTGGATTTGAGTCATGCTGTAGAGGGAAGAATTTGAAAAGGCAGTGAAGTGCCCATGGCCATGGTTACAGGGTTAGTGACATGGCCCACATGATGAGAAAAATTGGACAGACTTTTCTTTTGTAGTATGGCACTATATTGACATTTGCATTGATTTTTGACAAATTGTAGATGGAGATTTTGTAATAAAGATTTTTTTAAAAAGGTATAACTTAAATTTTTTTTAAAGATTTTTAGTAGTCTCTACATCCAGTGTGGAACTTAAACTTATGACCCCAGATCAAGAGTTACACACTCTACTGACCGAGCCAGCTGTCCCTTGTATCTTGAAGATAGTATGAATGAGAGTAGATTCAAGAACTTGTATATTGCAGTTTGACTATTTCTCTGCCTCTCATATTTGTATTTGTTTGAAAGCCAAAGCTATTTGAGGTATTTGTTTCTTCTTTCTCCCTTCACATTTATGTTGATGACATTTCTGTAACCGTTACAATGTCACAGTATTTTCTCTGGGAAATAGCATGTATGAGGCCTTCATGGTTATTGTATAAATGATTTTCTTTCAAATGCACTGAACTTCCGTTTTTTTCTTTGTATTAGAACAATTTAATACCTATCTTGAGGGGCAACTGGGTGGCTCAGTTGGTTAAGTGTCTGCCTTTGGCTCAGGTCAGGATCCCAGCATCCTGGGATTGAACCCTGCATGGCATCGGGCTCCCAGTCTGCTCCTCCTCTCCCTCTGCCTCTCCCCCTGCTTGTGCTCTGTCTCCCTCTGTCAAATAAATAAATAAATAAAATCTTTAATTCCTATCTTGAGAATTTTAGAAGATAATACAAGAGAACTTAGCACTGTGGCATGCATAGATTAAGGCCTTTTTTTTTTTTCTCTTCTATACACATTTTCATTTCCCTTTGATTTAACAGAATGGCCTTAGAATTGGAAAGAATTATAAGAAGCATTGAGATTCTTTGAAAGGATCAAAGGATAGTCTTGTTTAAGATAATCCATTTGTTCTCTTTTCATAAATTATATAGATCATAAAGACTGTAATCTGTGGGGCTTCTCAGTAGACAACATAGACATTGTCATCAAGTATTTGATAGCTTTTGGAGTTGAAGAACATTATTTAAGGAATATTGGGATATTTCGAATTCCAATTCCAGTTGTTTATAGTAATACTAGTCTTAATTCTGAGTGCCACATACATATCAAAATGAGTATGTATCAAGTGCAAATTTATAGGTTCATAAGACTTGAAAGTATTTAAAGGTAGCCCTTTTGTTTACCAGGATGTTTGTAACCTCAGTGACTAAGATGAATGTATTTATAAGAAATCTGCAATATAAGGATAGCAAAGTGAGACTGAGGACTTTGACTAAAGATACCCAGTTTAATTTTTCAAATTTGAATGTAAGTATAGGATGGAATGTGCTGCTTAAGGAGTGTTGGAGAGGGACGCTGACCTCATAGAGGAGGGCATTGATTAACAAGATTCCAAAGATGACTGCATGGTTTACCATAGCTCCATAGGTGTGAAAGTAGACCAGGAAACTCAACGGACTGGAGTCAAGACCGTTCCTGTTCATAGCACTGCCAAAAGCAGTTGTTACTCATTCCTATTTTAATCTTAATTATTTGACACTAGACATTAATTGATAATATACATCGATAAGACACTGCAGTCAGTACTACATTAAATACATGGAATTAATGTCATTCTTTTTTTTTTTTTTGGAAGATTTTATTTATTTGACAGAGAGAAACACAGCCAGAGAGGGAACACAAGCAGCGGGAGTGAGAGAGGGAGAAGCAGGCTTCCCGCCGAACAGGGAGCCCGATGTGGGACTCGATCCCGGGTCCCAGGGATCATGACCTGAGCTGAAGGCAGTCGCTTAACCAACTGAGCCACCCAGGCGCCCCTTAATGTCATTCTTATGAAATAATATTTCACTTATAGGAAGGTCCAGCTTTTAAAATGCTAAAACAAGAACAAACAGTTAAGCAGTGGTCATCTGGGTCTGTAGCCTTACAAAAGTCCTGCCTTACTCCCCACTATAAATCCTTTAATGGATTACTTGCCTCTGAAAATAATTTCCTGGTCCAGTTGTCTTTATTCACCTACTTGCTCACTTTGAAAAGACTTACACTTCATGTTTTCAGGGAACTAAATTGCTGCTTTACCCCTCTCCCTGGATCCTATTGACAAGGGAGTGTATTTTTATACCTTTCTAGGCTATTCTCTAAACTAAAAAGGTGGAGAGTTAATAAAGGAATGCCATCTTTCATAGGACAATGCGCTAATTTAAAGTGATCTCCAGTTTTGATTTTTCATTAACTGTGTAATAAAGAGAAAGGACTTCAGAGGTGCATCTTATTTAATTTAGAATTTTCTTTGAAATGGCTAGTGAGCTTAAAAGCTGTTCACATTTATCTAAGTTGTACTCCAAAAGTGGTGGCTGCTCTTGATAATATCATTGAAGAAATAAGAGAGCTAGAAAATTCCTGGGCAGTGCCACTCTGAACAGGAGCTTGCCATAAGGCTTTTTGGAGCCAAACTCAGAAAAGGTAGAAATCTCACCTGAAGAAGTTGGGATGCAGAAAATGGTTTTTAAGAAGTGATAATTATTTGTCTTCTGCTTTTGGGCTATCCATACTTGATCCTTCTTTCTGTTGTTTTTGTTTTATATTTGCTTTATTTCTTTAAAAGTTCTCAGAATTATACATACAAATTTTAGAAAAGATCATTTTTCTTCATTTGGATTAATTCTGGCTTTACATTCTAGTTTTTACCAGCCCTCTGAAGGATGGCAGAACATATTGGTCTGAGAATGAATTAATTGTCAGATGTCTTAGAGAACATGTCTGTGGGAAAGGGTGTGTGCATTTTTACAGGAAGGGACATGTCTGAGAATTTCATAAAGTCTAAATTTATTTTCCATACACAAAAATATTGCAGAACAACTTACTGGGTTTTTTTGTTTTTGGTTCTTGAGCTCCTATAAATAGTAAATTTTTCTGTGGCTTTGAAAAGGCATAATCCTTTCAGGATTGCTTTCCTTTTTCAGCTTCTAAAAATCCACACTTAAAGTTCAACATTTCCTATAATTACTGTATTTGGACTCATAACCATTAACAGTATTTTGCATAAGGAAATGGAGAATCTGTATCATCAAATTTATAAAAATAGGATAGACATAAAATACAGGTGTGATCTGACACTGTTACTTAAATTATTTTCCTGAAGGACTAGACTTTTTCCTCTTATCGTGGCACACTGGTTTTCAAGATTAACAATAATGAGTGTTTTGTCCTTAATTTTCGGTAGAAAATCAAAATGGAAAAACTGATCTGTAGGAGTTACGGGGAGATGCAGTATTTTTTTTTAAAATATTGTAGTTGCTGTTTAGTATTCATTAATTCTCTCTCAATTCATTTTGGCAAGAAGGTATTTTAAAGTAAGCAATTCAAACATGATTTATAGGTGATAAGTTGATCTCTTAACCCAAATTGTCATATTTTGTTCTAATTCTGGATATTGAAAAGTAAATGTTCATGAGGTTTGAACTTTGGCTTACTCGAATGGTAACATTTTTAAGACAAACTTATCATTTAAAACTTTTGGATCCTGAGATGTGTAGAATTTTCAGTGGGAAAATATTCTCTACTAAAGTGACCACTAGAGGCGTCTTGATGGCTCAGTCGTTACACGTCGTCTGCCTTCGGCTCAGGACATGATCCCAGGGTCCTGGGATCGAGCCCAGCATCAGGCTCCCAGTTCAGCGGGAAGCCCACTTCTCCTCCCACACTCCCTGCTTGTGTTCCCTCTCTCTCTGTCAATTAAAATAAAATCTTTAAAAAATAAAAATAAAATAAATAATTAAGTGACCACAAGAGGGCACTTGGCCAGCTCTGTTGGAAGAGCATGCAGCTCTTGAACTTGGGGTCATGAGTTTGTGCCCCTTGTTGGATATAGAGGTTACTTAAATTAAACTTAAAAAATAAAGTGACTACTAGTTCTTGAATAAGCAGTATTATAGCATCATTTTTTTGTTGAGTAACACTAATGATTCTGGTATCCAGAACTTATTTGCTGTTACAGTATAAACTTCAAGAAATTTCTGTGCTCATACATATAGGAAAAAAAACCATCATTATCACTCCCATTCTTTGGGTTCATTTTATTAAAGCAAAGTGTGTGTTGCAAAGAAATAAGTCTTTAAAAAAATGTCAGTGTATTTTTAAAATTTTCTTTATTGCAGGTGATTAGAGCACATGCATCTGATCTGTAACTTGTATAACATGTAATCTTTCAAAGAACGTAGTAATGTATATAATCAGAATATAGGGACTGTTCCTTAGAGAAGTTTTTACTATTGTTTAGTCTTCATGTACATTTAAAGAAATTTCATCACCTGTTTCTTCACAGTGTGGAGGTAAGAAGGGGAATGGTAATTAAAGCTTTGTAAGCCAAACCTATTTCTCTATCCCACAGATACTCCAGTTAGTTTTTTTTAAAGTGTGCTTTAAAAAAAAAAAAAAAAGATTTTATTTATTTGAAAGAGATTGACAGCAAGAGAGGGAACACAAACAGGGGGAAAGGAAGGGGAAGAAGCAGGCTTCCTGAGGAGGAGGGAGCCTGACACGGGGCTTAGCTGGATCCCAAGACTCCAGGATCATGACCTGAGCCGAAGGTAGATGCTTAATGATTGAGCCACCCAGGTGCCCCTAAATTAGTATTTTTAAAGTTTCTTGCTAGCTAAACTAAGGCTAGGGAACAACTGGGACATTTAGTCTCCAGACATTTTTGTTTAATAATATTACAGGTAAAACACAGTTTACAGGCATCTTCCATGTATGGTAAATTAATTAACAGAGGATAAGAAAAATTTGATAGGAAGAAAAACTTCGGAATTCAGTGAATACCAAAAACTAAAGGTCCAAGAATTCCTTCATTTAGAACACAAGGTAGAATTAAGAATTACAACAGTTCTTTTTTTTAAAAAAAAAAAAAGATTTTATTTATTTGACAGAGAGATCACAGATAGGCAGAGAGGCAGGCAGAGAGAGAGGAGGAAGCAGGCTTCCTGCTGAGGAGAGAGCCTGATGTGGGCCTGGATCCCAGGACCCTGAGATCATGACCTGAGCCGAAGGCAGAGGCTTTAACCCACTGAGCCACCCAGGCGCCCAAGAATTACAACAGTTCTTAAGTAAAATATCAATATCCAGGTAAAGGAAAATTAAAATAGAATTTAATGCTGGTTTTATAACAGTTAGGATTAGTTTGAGTACATGTAACAGAGAAGCCCAAATAGTGCCATATTCCACAAGATGGAAGTTTATTTCTTTCAAATCGAAAACATCCGAAGTAGATAGTTGGGAGCTGACAGTGGCTGTCCTGTCTGCAGGGACCCACACTGGCTCTCTGCCATCCTTAACATTGGCTTCTACATCCAGGTTAGCCTTTGGCTGTCTGGTCCTCTCCAGTCCAGTCATCACCTTGTACTCTAAACTCAGGAGGAAGGAATGGGGGTGGGCCTATAGATGAAAGGCCTTTCTCAGGGAGTCCTCTCCTGTCAACATCTTCCAAGGCTTGTTTACTGGAACTCAGTCACATGACCACGTGAAACTCTGAGGGAAACTGGGATATGTTCATTAACTGATTATTTCAAAATGTGTACTCAGATCATCATGCTTAGATAAATAAAACTCTCAATTTTACCTCAGTAAAGCTGAAAGAACAAAGGGCTTAAAGGCCCAGAAAACCCAATTGTAGAAAATAGGAGGAAACAGCTAAGCAGATAAATTGATGGTTGAAAAGAAATCTGAATTTTATTCTCAGCCTCAGAAGACTTTTATATTTGGAACTATGGAGCATGCATATTAAAGAACCTAGTTAAACTCAGGTGAAAATGAGACTGTGTATGTAGTTACTGCATGGGTTCAGTTGATTCTTGTCCCTCCTTTTCAGTTTCTGATGCTGTGTTTGGGCCATATTGTTACACTACATCTTGAAATTTGTTGTATTCTTTTGTTTTTTTCAGATTTTATTTATTTATTTGACAGAGAGAGATCACAAGTAGGCAGAGAGGCAGGCAGAGAGAGAGGAGGAAGCAGGCTCCCCACTGAGGAGAGAGAGAGACGTGGGTCTCCATCTCAGGACCCTGAGATCACTACCTGAGCCGAAGGCAGAGGCTTTAACCCACTGAGCCACCCAGGCGCCCTGTTGTATTCTATCATATGTGGAAAACACTGACTTTGCAATGCAGAAGCCAAGATCCTAGCCAAAGGCTATTGAATTACCTTCTCATTTGATTTTGTTGTCAAATGTAACCAGTAATTACCATTGGGTAATTACCAATGGTAACCAGTTTACCATTTTTAAGAGCATTACAGAGTTTCTTTACCTTAGTTCAAACCCACTCAATACATGAATTAACAAAAACATTGTTGGAATCTGTGATGCCTCCTGACAGTGTGGGTTTGTGCGTATTATGTAGAGATTAAGAGGAATGATGGCAATAAGAAACCTGGCTTGGTATGTATCTGCACCAGGTTGATAAATACTTTGTTGTTTTGAAACTTATAGGAGGGGATTTATGTAAGGTCAGTCTGAAAAGTATTTCTCAGATACCATGTTCTGGTTAATTGGTAGTGATGATTCTTGTATTCCTTACAAACCCTGTGATACAGCCATCCTTTTTTCTTTCTTGCAGGACAGAGGTCAGATCAAGACAACCTCTTCAGCATGATCTTCCTTTCTTTGAGAAGCCGCCAAGCAGGCAGTTTTCCTTACCAAACCTGTCTCCAGAAGATCCTCAACAGAAGACAGCACTAGCAAATGAGGAAGCATTGCAGAAGATCTGTGCCCTTGAAAATGAACTTGCTGCTCTCAGAGCTCAGATTGCCAAAATTGTGACCCTGCAAGAACAGCAAAATCTCATTACAGGTCTGCAAATCCTACATTTGTTTTAACCAGTGAACTTGAAAGTTAGGGGAAGCCACTAATTTTAAAAGGTATTAGCAAGTAACAGCCTTGGGGTTGTTAGAAAACCAAAGATCAGTCATCTCCATGGTTCAGTCCAGGACCCAGTAAAGTTTAAGTGGTTTTTGTTGGTTTTTGAACAGTTTTGATTGCTATCAGAGAGGGTGAATTTGGAAAAATACTGAAATTCATACAGTTGAATTGCTGCTCCTGTGAATGCACTGGGAAACTTTTGTCTGTGATAATGGCACCAGTTGTTCACTAACCTGCATGTTCTAAGGCAAGTCCTTGGCCTTTCTCCCTCTACTGCTCTAAAATGGGCTAATAGTACCTGTATAGTGGAGTTTTGATAATAAATGTGGAAATTATATGCAATGCTTTTAGTACATGGTAGCTACTTAGTAGTGATTTCTCTTCTTTTGCCCAGAGTAGAAACTGATTCAGGTCCTATGACTCCTGGTCTAATACTGTTTGCTTTTATTTGTACACATTGTCACTTTGGAGAAGAAACCATAACCTTGAAATTCTAGCCCATTAACCTGTTGGCAAGTAGTAGTTTTTTTCCTACTTGTGTTCCCGAGTCCTGGCTAGACTCAGAATTAGCCAACTCTAAAGGTTAAAGGATAAGGACAGTTACTCTGCCTCTAAGCCACTTGTGCTCCCAGAGTTTAATGTAATCCAAGACGGAAACCTTATCCAACCTGTGTACTGCCAACATGGACAGAGAACTGATGCACTCTGGGCACTGAGTACTTGAGAAGTAATTGGTTACTTAAATGAAATTTGCATGTAAGTTTTTGAAATTCAGAAGTGCTATCTTTGCCTTTAACATTTAAATTGCGTTTCTCTTTTGCTTTACCTCCCTCTTCTGGCAGACTATGAAAACTGCTGTAAATAGTGAGGCAATTTGGAGATTCATGTTACTAGATATTCTGTTTACAGTCAAAAATCCCTTGGGTAAAAATTTTGCATTGAGCTCCCCCTAATCAATACAGTATTATTCAACCAGTGAACAACCCTATCCTCTAGTTATGCAGAAAGATGAATTTTTACATCTTTATTTTGTAACCACTTTAATAACTCTTACCTTAGTTACTATTTTGAAAAGTTACACTTTTTTTTTCAGAAATTTGTTGACTAAGTCTTATATGTACATATTCCTAAAATGAACGACAAATTTATCACTTTTTTTTCAAATATAGTACTGAATTGTCAAACTATGTTGAAGATGTTTATACAGTGCACACTGTTTTATATTTTATCTAAAAGTAGGTAGAGTATGCAGCAGTCAGACGAACATTTGAGATCACAAAAACACCCCTGTTAAGTTAAATGGTACTTTTCCATCTGGAGAGTTTGGGATTCAGGTATTCAAGATTCTAACCAAGTAACTGAAACTTCCTTTACTTACATAACTGAGGTTTCTTTTAAGCATATTGATTTCAGGCATACAAAACTCCTTAACATAATTTTGCTGTTAAAAGTATTTTATTTGCCTCTTACCAAGATTAAATTGATTTTTCCTTATTTCTGTAGGTGACTTAGATCCTACCACGTCTGTTACTACACCACCATCTGCAGCCCCACCCCTGCCCCCACCACCACCTCCTCCACCCCTTCCCCCATCAGGGCTCCACCAAAGTGTATCATCAGCTCTTGATCTGATAAAAGAGCGAAGAGAGAAAAAAGCCTGTGCTGCAAAGACTTCACTTAAGAGCAGTCCAAAGAAACCCGATATGCCAAATATGCTAGAGATCCTCAAAGATATGAACAGTGTAAAACTTCGGTCAGTAAAAAGGTGAGGATACATTTATCTTCTCTCACACTTCCTTTATTTTGTAAAACAAAGTACTAGACTCCTTGAGGACTTTCTATTATAACCTGATTACCATGAATAGTTCTAGTTTTTAGTTTAAAAAAAGATGGGCTCCACTGTCTCCTATACAACTAAGAAATTAGCAAATGTCTCACTTACTGTTTGTTTTTCCCTCATTGCATTTGAAGTTCTTTTATGTTATTGCCTTTGTTATTGTCCAGTCATTCATTCAGTAAAGCTCTGTTGTATACCTACTGTGGTAATCACTAGGCTTTGGGAGAAGAGTGGAACTGTAATTGCCCTGAAGGAGAGCATAATCTGTGCTCCAGTTGAATTGATTAGCTATTTCTTGGGCATCTTTGTGTTCTTTTATTGAGCCTTAAGTCTAGGGTTTCTATCTCACTTCTCTTCAGTGTTTGTTTAGTAACTTCACTGGGGATCTGTGATGCTGGAGAAGCACCATCAAGCATGTAAAGGCACACTGTATGCTTCTCTGAGGGATGCCAGCATATTGAAATGTCCCCTTGGTTTCTATTCCCTTCCTTAAGGTCAGAACAGGATATAAAACCCAAACCGGTGGATGCTACTGACCCTGCTGCCCTCATAGCAGAGGCTCTGAAAAAGAAATTTGCTTATCGATATCGAAGCGATAGTCAAGGCGAAATTGAAAAAGGAATTCCAAAACCTGCATCAGACGCCACCTCAGAAACAGTGTTGGTGAGTATTAGGTCATACTTCTTCCCTAGTACAACATGGCAGTTTACTCCATTGCTGAGCCACCTGTATTTTGTGACAGTCATCTGTGGCCTTGGCAATATTCAGAACGATGTGCTATGGGATTTAGCCCCTACCCCCAAGTAGATTATTACAGAAGAGTGTAAAAAAGGAAGCAAAAGCCAACTCCTGGTTTCATTACTTAGCATCTCCAGTGTTAAATTTCTCATGCTGTGCTTTATTTGTATGTAAGCATACTGAAGCGAAATTCATTATACTAAAACTTGTACCTTAGGACAGTATGTATGTTGTGATAGAGAATTCTAAAAGTAAAGATCATTTTCCGTTCGGGTGCCTTGTGAAAGTTGTCTCATGGGGGTGAGATTTGACCTGGACCTTGCAGGATGTGTTTCATGTCATAGGTGGAGATTGAGCAGATTTTATGGAAACTCAGATATTAATTTATACATTCCCTTACTGTATATGTGCTTATCCATTCCATAGAGGCAAGTATCTTAGAAATTGTAGCATCTTTGAAACTCTTTAGACATTGAGAAAAGGAAGAAACCTTGTATGTCATTCTTTAACTCCGAGAAGTAAAATTGGACTAAAGCTGAGTCTTGCTAAGATGATTATAGTTTCCTAGGACGTAATCTGGTTACTTCTTTACGTTTCATTCTGTTAATGTGTCATGTTCAGTTCATGAAGGTTTTAATATTATCTAGCTGCTTGGTTTTTCATGCAGAACCTACCCAGACCTTTAATCCATGATTAGGAGGGGAGTGTGTCATTACTCTAACCACTGTATTTATTGATACTTTTTGTTTCTTTTCTAGTTTGGGCCACACATGTTGAAGTCTACGGGAAAAATGAAGGCTTTAATTGAAAATGTTTCAACTTCCTAATAGACAGTGAGCAGAGAAAAACTATCCTTGTTCCAGCTATTGGTTTGTTAGGGATGTTTGTCAAGTAGAAATCAACACTATTTAGTAAATATCTGAATTTAGTATTTGGTGGTCTTAAAGTCTAATTAGATTCAGCAATAACAAAAACACTCAAGTTTGTGGTTTTTGTTTTTTGTTGTTTTTTTTTAATGAGAAGATTAGTTCTGAAGTTTTCCATAACATGTATTCAGACATGTTTTTAATGTATAGTCAGGATGTTTAGGTTTCTACTCTTAAATAATTATATAGATTTCAGAAGAAAGGACATTTGTAGATGTGAGTTTTTAATTCTTAACACTAATTTATCTGTGCGGATATTTTATATGCATATATTTGGATATAAAATAGTATGTAAAATTTAATGATGTCAGTGAGGATACTGTTACCATCATTAGTTGTCACTGATCATTTACCACTCAATGATGGAACACAGGTTGTTGGAGTAAAATATTTATGATTGGCACCTTTTGGCCTTGAATAGGACTTTTATTTTAGATTCATTTCCTCAGAGATGGGATTCAGGTAGGCACCAGATAATGTTCACTGCTGAAAATTCCATAATGCTTTCATTAAAAGGGAAGGCAAAGACTATGAAAGCTGCTTTCACTTCAGTGCTGTCCAGCACCGAGAAAGAAAATGTTTTCACATAATGAGAAATCAAATTATTGAATCAAATGTATAACAACAGGTGAAAACCAAAATGTACCATCTATTTTTTTTTCCCAGTTGAATGAATGGCATCATAAAGAGGACTTCTTGCTAAGTTAATACATAATGGAAATGGCAGTATAATGGAATTTTAAGATTTTAAAAATTGGTCAAATATAGTAGCTTTATAATGAAACCTTGAATAGGTGAAAGAATTTCTTATAAGTTGTTTATTATTGATCAGAGTGTTCTGTTGAATTACATTATGCAGCAAACCTTCGGTGCTATTAGAAAGTGGAGAACAGCCTTTCTCATTGAGGGCTTCTGAGGAATTGCTTTAAGTGATCATTTGTGAATGCTTGATAAATCTTTATGGTTTTCTGTATTTCTGTTAAACTTGGCTATAGTTAATGCCAGAATCTCCTACCATGAGTAAATATTTGGATTTACTTAAGTCTAGTAAAAAGAAATGGAGATAGGAAGAGAATTTACTTTTAAGTGCTTGAAAACATGTGCTATGTTCTCAATATTAACAAACATTATTCAGCTTAAATTTGAACTGTGACTTATTTTACATGTTGTTGATTACATTGTTTCTGATTTACAAATTCTGTCTTTAAAAAAATTCAGAAAATTTGCCGGAGTTGCATATTTTGACCTCTTAAGAATTTATGTTTGTATCAGTATTGAATTTTGGCCACTGCTCCAATTGAAGAAAGTTACTGTTTTGAAATAAAGCAAACTTACGTTTCCCTTGGACCATAAGGCCTGTATATTATTTTCTAAATGGGTAAGATTCTCTTATATTGTACATGCCAATTCTTTAGAATTTACTTTTTGCATTCCTAAGGTGGAAATCTGTTGCCACTTATTCACCAATTTCTCCCACCCAACACAGTGCCTTAAGTGAAAGATATTAAAAATAAACTTAACTTTCTGACCTCAGCTATAAAGTCTAAAGTAACTAGTATGTTTTGTCACCTACGATCTGACTAGTCCAGAGACTCACTATGTATACATACTGAATAGGGGTCAGAAAGCACTGGACATGGGAGTTACACAAGTCATACTGTTTTCAAAACAGGAATAATGCTCAACTCAAACAGTCGTTGAGGATTACATGAAATCTGAATCCGTTCTGTGAGTGAGAGAGAGCTAAATAATTACTACTTACATGATTTTATATTATATTAGGTCTCTATAGTTTCCAATAGACTCACATCTGCTCGGTGGCATCCTGTATTCTACCTGCACAGGCTTCGGGTGGAGCAGAACAGTCGTAGGCCCGTCTGTACAAGATCCCCGTTTCCTTGATATATTTCATTCCTGAGTTGTGTCTCAGTGGTGAAGAAGACAACATGAGGTAACAATTACCAGAAACAAATACTTTGGAAAAACCATCCTTCTAATAACTTCTGCAAAATTAGAAGTTTTCGCTGAGGGATAGAAGTAAACTTTTGGGAGGTAGTCCAGGCTAGTGGTGTAGGGAGCTGCTAAACTCAGATTTACATACAAAACAATTACTCTTGAAGAACTGAGGGCTGACCAAACAGCTTCTGTACAGCAGAAGAGAGGGACGACAGAGTAAGGTAGGCAAAGGACAGTAATGACAGGAACCCCAACCACATTGCAGCAAACTACTTAAGGAGGGATATCCTGGAGGAGTCTGTGCAGATTTGTCCACCCTGGAGCACAGCAAAAAAAAAAAAAAAAAAAATATGAGTGAAGGAGAGCCATTTACTGCAGCGTGTCAGAAGAATGGTGGAGAAACTGCTGGGACTCAGGTGGAAAGCACTGCTGATCACCACTGTTCATGTCCCCCCTGCATCTTGATAGCATAGACTGGAGCAGAGTCCAGGCACTGTGGCCAGCAGGGCCACCTCAGTGAGCCTCAGACCCCCACCAGCCTGAGCCATTCCCCCGTAAAGTGGCCCCAGTATAGTGTCCATAGGCTATCCCTGGCCCATGCCTGCTCCCATTCCGGCTTACCACGCAGAGCTGTCAGGCAGCCGTAGTCTACACAGGGCCACTCCTTCAAGACCGGGAAAGGTGGCTGTTCTGCCTATTTTATAGAAGCAAAGAAAGGCATCGAAATAAATATGTTGCAAACAGAGGAATGGGACAAAACCTGAGAACAAGAACTAAACAAAATGGAGATAAGCACGCTACCTGTAATAACCCCAAGTACACTCATTAGACTTAAGAGAAGAGGGATGAACTCGGAGAACTTCAACAAAGGGAGAGAAAATATAAGGAACCAATTAGAGATGAGCAAATGAAAAATACTTCAGGCAGAATTAACAGCAGATTAGAGGATGCAAAAAAAAAGGATCAGCAGTCTGAATGAGTAAAGAATCCAAGCCAAACAGGTGGGGTGTGGGTGGGGGGTAGAAAATGAAGTGAGGCTCACAGTTAAGGAACCACTGGGAGGACATAGAGTGTACTAAATGCACATTATAAGGGGTCCCAGAAAGAGAGGAGAGAAGGGAAGCAAATTGATCTTCTGGTTAAGGGAAACAGACACCCAGGAAACAGTTTATAATAACAGCCACACCAAGATATATTATAATTAAAGGGCAAAAGGTAAAGAAAATTTTAAAAGCAGCAAGAGAAAAAGTCACATACAAGGGAAACCCCCATAGCAGAAATTTGGCTGGCCAGAAAGGAGTGGCTGGATATATTTGAAATGCTGAAAGGGAAAAACTTAACACTATGAATATATGACCCGTGAAGGGTAACCTTCAGAATTAAAGATAGAGTTTCCCAGATGATTAAACCTGAAGAGGTTCATCACCACTAAACCAGCCTTACAAGAAATGTTAAAGGGTCTTCTTTAAGTGGAAAAGTCCGTAACTGGAAATAAAAAATATATGAAAGGGAAAAAGGTCACTGATGAAGGAAATATATAGTAAAGGCCATAAAGCAGATACTTAAAAAGTTAGTATGAAGGTTAAAGACAAAAATAGGAAAATCAACTAAAGTATACACAAAAGTGTCGGATGTCAAAAACATAAGATGTGGGGGCACGGAGTAAAAATTAGTGCTTTCAAATGTGTTTGAACTTAAGCAATTATCATCTCAAAATAGACTATTATGTATATAAGTCAAGATAGATGAACCTCATGGTAACTAAACCAAAAACCTACAAATAGATACACAAAAAATAGAGAGGAACCCAAAACAAAATGGTCAAACGAAAAAGGAAGAGACCAAGGAAAGGAACTGAACTACAAAACCAGAAACCATGAACAAAATGGCAGTAAATACATATTCATCAATAATTATGTTAAATGTCAATGAATTTAAAACCTAAAACAGGGCACCTGGGTGACTTGCTTGGTTGGGCAACTGCCTTCAGCTCAGGTCATGGCCCCAGCGTTCTGGGATTCTGGGATTGAGTCCTGCATAGGGCTCCCAGCTCCACGGGGAGTCTGCTGACCATCTCCCCTCTCATGCTCTAATAAATAAAATCTTCTAGAAAAAAAAAAAATCTAAAACAATGAGAATGCTAAGTTCTTTGGTATCTAGAAGTTGCATCCCAGAATCTCTTAAATTCTTTTAGAAGTAGTTTTAAAGATCAAAAGCATGTAGATGCTCTATCCTCCAAACACATGGTCTTTTCCAAAACAATGTCAGCCCCCACTGGGAGTACATTAGATTTCTGACTAAAATGAGGTTCACTTGTGACCAGTTTGTTCATTTGACCCATTGACTATTAGCAAAAAATGTAGCTAATATTTATAAATGTTGCATTTGATTTGGAAAAAAATGAACTCAGTGCTTCAATCAAAAGGCATGGGGAGGGGGTGGCTGAATGTATTTTAAAAAGACGCATCTACTTGCTGCCAACAAGAGACTCATTTCAGATCTAAAGACACATCTGCTGGAAGTGAAGGATGAAGAAAGTTATTCTATGCAAACAGAAACAAAGCTGGTGTTAACAATATACCTATCACACAAAAGACAAAGACTGGGGCATGCAGGTGGCTCAGTTTAAGGGTCCGACTCTTGATTTTGGCTTAGGTCATGTATGTCAGGGTCCTGAGAGGGGCTATGTCTGGCTTCATGCTCAGCACAGAGTCAGTGTCCCCCTCTCTGCTCACCCCCCCCATTGCACTTGCTCTCAAATAAATAAAATCTTAAAAAAACAAAATAGACCAAGACTAACAAAAGACAAGGGCATATAGGACAAAGGATATATAAAGATAAGGACAAAGACAATTACATAATGATAAAGGTGTTGATCCAAGAAGAGGATCTATTTATAAATATCTATGCAGCCAACATAGGAGCATGTAAATATGTAAAGCAAAATATTAACAGACATAAACATAAAAGAAAGTTACAGTAATATTTTAATAGTGGGAGCTATTAATACCAGAAACATTGGCCTTAAATGACACATTAGACCAGATGGACTTGATACATAAAAAACATTCCATTCCCCCAGAATACAGAATACAGATTCAAGTATACACACAACATTCTCCAGGAGCAATCACAGGCCACAAAACAAGTTTCAGTAAATTCAAGAAGACTGAAATACAGGTCTCGCTTTTCTGACCGCAACAGTATGAAACTAGAAATCAATTACAAGAAGAAAACTGGTAAAAACACAAGCACATGGAGTCTAAAAAAAATGTTATTAAATAAGTCGATGAAGAAATCAGAAAATCAACACTTTTAAGAAAATGAAAACTGAACCAATTTTACAAAAGCCATAGAGTACAACAAAAGCAGTTCTAAGAGGAAAGTTCACGGCAAAAAAAGAAGTCTACCTCAAGAAACAAAAATCCCAAATAAACAACTTTATATCTATTTGGTAGATGGAAGGAAATAATAAAAACTACAGAGGCCAGCATTGCCCTGATACTGAAAGACAAACCATACAAAAAGAAAATTACAGGTCAATATCCCCAATGCACATAGGTGCAAAAATCCTCAACAAAGTATTAGGAAACAATTTAGTATGTTAAAGGGTCATACACTATGATCAAATGGGATTCCAGGGGTGCAAGGATGGTTTAACCACCAATCAATGTGATATACCACATTAATAAAACGAGGATAAAAATTGTATGATTCAACAGATGCAGAAAAAGCCATTAGACAAAATTCGATAATCCATTTTAAGTGGGTGTAGAGGGAACATACCTGAACACAATAAAGGCCATGTATGAAAAACTCACAGGTGACATGATCCTCTGTTGAAAAATTGAAAGCTTCTCCTCTAAGATCAAGACAGGGATGCCCAATCTCATCACTTTTATTCAACACAATAGTGGGAAGCTAGCCATAGCAACCAGGAAAGAAAAAAGGCATCCAAATAGGAAAAGTAATAAAACTCCCTATCTGCAGTTGACATACTATATATAAAAAACCCTAAAAGCTCCACTAAAACACTATCCTAATTGAATTCCTGAATTATCCTAAATGAATTCAGTTATGAAGCAATAGACAAGGGCGCCTGGGTGGCTCAGTTGGTTAAGCACCCAACTCTTGAATTTTGGCTCACATCATGACCTCAGGTTTGTGGGATTGAGCCCCACACTGGGTTCCATGCTCAGTGGGGAGTCTGCTTGAGATTCTCTCCCTCTCCCTTTGTCCCTCCCCCTAAAATAAATCTTTTTAAAAACAGTATACAAAATTAACATACAGCAATCAGTTGTAGTTCTATACACTAATAAGGAGCTATTTGACACATACCATGCTCACGAATTAGAAGAACTGATATTTGTTAAGATGCTCAACTACCCAAAGCAATCCACAAATTCAGTGCAATCCTTATCAAAATACCAACAGCATTATTATTATTATTATTATTATTTTTTTTTACAGAACTAGAACAAATAATCCTAAGATTTGTATGGAATCACAAAAGACCCTCCAAAAGCCCAAGCAATCTTGAGAAAGAACAAGAAAACTGGAGGCAGTGTACTGATTTCAAAACCTATTATAAAACTCCAGTAATTAAAACAATACGATAATGGCATAAAAACAGACCTATAGAGGAACAGAATAAAGAGCCTGGAAATAAAGCCAGGCATATATGGTCAATTAATCTATGACAAAGGAGCCAAGAATGTACAACATCTCAATAAATGGTGTGGGAAAACCGGATCACTATTTTATACCGTATACAAAAATAAATTCAAACAGATTAAAGACTTGAATATGAGACCTAAAACCATAATCTCTTGAAGAAACCACAGGCAATAAGGTCTTTGACACTGGTCTTAGAAATATGTTTTTGGACCAGTCTCCTTAGGCAAGGACAATAAAAGCTAAAATAACAAGCAGGATCGTATCAAACTGAAAAGCTGTGCACAGCAAAGGAAATCCATCAACAAAATGTAAAGTGGAAGATGTTATTTGTGAATCATACATCTGATAAGGGGTTACCATCCAAAATAAAGAACTTACACAACTTCTATCAAAAAAACCCTATTAAAAAAAATGGGCAGAGGACTTGGATATTTTTCCAAAGAAGACATACAGATGACCAAGAGGTACATGAAATGGTGCTGATCATCATCAATCAAATAGAAACCACAGTGTCACTTCATACCTGTCAGATTGACTATCATCAACAAGTGTTGGTGAAGATGTGGAGAATGTATATTAGAATCAAATTTGAAGGATAAATGATTTTACCAGTCATGGATGTTAAAAAAAAATTCAAGAATTACTAGAAATAGTGGCATTTTCATCATTAACCAAACTAATCCATGCTCCTAAACTACACCCCAATACTTTGCACTTATTTCATGAATATAGAAACTGCCATATAAGAATGCTTGTCACACATATTTTGCCACCCAAACATTTTGAGAACAGAGACCAGGGTTTTGTAAATTTTAATACCTTTATTACATCCAGTGCCATGCTCTCCGCACACAACAGGAACCCAGATTTTGCTGACCACATGATTCAGCATAGACAGGCTAGTTTCAATATAATTGCTCAATGTTAGATTGATGGCCAAAAAGGAAAGACAGATTAATACCAAATTAGTTTGTTCAACAAACATTTACTGATAGCCCAATTTACACTAGCCCTGTGCCAAGCACGAGAGACTAGAAGGTGGATGAGACCTGGTGTGTGCTCCCTGTCAGCTCACCTCCAAGTAGTAGTCATTCCACCTACAGACCAGGGATGCTTGGGGGCCTGTCATCAGACACAGGTTGTCTGCAGATCCTTAGCAAGCACGGAATGGCTCAGACGAAGTTTTGTACATTTATTTTTATTTAAAAACATTAGTGAATGCGTAGTAGCTGGTCTATCACTGTATATTTTCTCAAGCAGGAGATACTGATTAGGAGAGAATTTAGTGTTTACATGAAAACACTGTAAACCTCTGACGCAAAAGTTTGAGAGTTTTAAGAAAACTGAAAGCTTAAAGAGCCAAGAAAGCATTTTGGAGAAAGAAACCAATATAGGAATTTTCAAAGAATTACTAGCACCTCTAACCTGTACCTCAGGTACAAATATATTTCCCAGGTTTGCAAAGGACATAAAATATTTACTAATTTTATACAAAGAGGATCATTATAAACCATCGCATTACAGAATACAAATAGTGACCATGTACCAGATTTTTTTTTCATTAAACTAAGGCTTGTGCCAAAATTTTCTCTCCATGGACCTTTACCCCCAAGGCAGAGGAGATGCCCCCCTGCTACTAAAGTGTTGGGCCTAGAGCCCCCAAAGTCTGCTACATTTGCTCAACAATTCTTTGAAGTCTCCCGTTTTAAAAACTCCTGTGAACTTTAATTCTGTTCCATCACATTTACTTAAGTGTACTCTTCTAAATTATTGAACTATTTCTTCAGACTTCTTCTAGAAAATTAACGTTCAAGGAATATAAGTTATATTTAAGGAGAAGGGCTGTAGACTGTGACTTCCACGTACATGTAACAAAACATATTTTTTCGGTTGGTTTATTACATGTGTAGGCAGGAAATGGGAGCGATACTGACGTGTCTCTCCCAAGGATGAAAATAAGAAGAAAATCCTTTGACTATCAAGCAATAAGAAACATAATGGATCAGAAGCAATCATACGCCGGCAGATGGAACCCAGGCAGGCTCAACTGAGACAAAGCTGGAGGTACAACAGATCTAGTGGATGTGCCAATCAGGCTGATGTGGAGAAGCAACTACTGGCAGAGGATCTCTAGCATCATCCAGGGGAAGAGCGTACCCTGGTCCGCACGTGAACATCAGCAGGTATATCCCCAGAGGGAGATGGATGCAGGAGGCAACTTGCTTCCCTTGCTCAGAATCCATGCTCACCAAATAACCGCTGGTCATAATTTGACTTCCCAAGAAGATTTGCCTAAAGGGAGAGAATGATTGATAGTTATATTTCCATCGTTAAGTCGGAAAACAAAACAAAAAAACATTTTAAAAAAATATTTACGGTAAGCTTGGTCAATGTGTTTCCTATGACATAGTTCCACTTTCCATGTGTTGACATACTAGGTCTGTAAAGATCTTCTCAGAGCTTGTAAAGATCTCATCAGACTCTAGATGCATCAAATTTGCCAGGATGGTGCCGCCATAAGTGGCAATCGACCTGCCCCAGGTACAGTCCACCCGACTACCATCAGTCTTCTGTACCCCTTTTGTCCAATACAGTAGCCACTAGCCACATGTGGATAGGGAACACTTGAAATGTAGCTAGTCTCAACCGAGATGTACTCTAAGTGTAAAATACACACCAGATTTCAGACTCTGTACCCCCCAAAAGAATGTAAAACAATTGTGTTTTCTAATATAATGATTGCCTATTGAATTGATATATTTTGGATATACTAAAATCAGTGTTAATAAAATAATTCCATCTGTTTCTTTTTCCTTTTTAAAATGTTGTTAGTAGAAAATTGGTGATTCACTTACATGGCTCACATTATATTCCTATTGGACATCACGCTTCTGTGCAAATGACAGTATATTTGATTCTAAAGTTTGCACTAGATCCTTTCTAATGAATCGGATTTGGGAAGACACAGGAGAGGCCCAGTGGTGCCTGTCTTACACTGATAACAATGAAGCAGAATGAAACGGCCATTTCTTACTACTCTACTTTAAAAAGGTCAATATAACTAGCATTTTAGTCCTTGCAAGAGGTGGTGATGTCTTAGGCAATTCCCAACTGTGGGAACAATAAGGCTGTGGAGTCATGAGGCCTGGGCTCAAAGCCGACTTCTACCTTGTATTAGAACTCTAAGCCAACCACCTAACTGGGGCCGCTCGCTCCCTCGTGAGGTGCAGATAACTGTATGGAACCCCAAAGGACTGCCTGCACCTCGCTCTGCCTAAATACCCAATGAGTGAATGCTAGAACCAAGAAGGTAAATCTTTCATTGCTAACAATTTAGCATTATGATTTCCAAAAGATTGAGTTGTAAGTTAAATATCGAAGATAAGTATGTGAAAAGATAGGTTTTTATTCATCAAAAGTTAACAGCAACAGGCACATATTAAAACGAGTATGGCAAAGCCTTTGACAAATGGCTTTACACTCTAGCTTTCTCCCAAGAAAATGGCTGTTGCAACAAACTGTAAACATAATCGATAAAACAGTCTTTTACAGTAACAAGGGAAATACAATTGAACTAAAAGAAAGCACCGGTTTCTCTTAAAACTAGATTACAGTTGTGCTTACTATACATAAAACAATCTAAAACAAATTACAAAAGTGGAATGTTTGAAGTTTAAAATTAGTCCTTAGATTTTTGTCCTAGAAAACATCTGTTCACATCAAAAGGCCCATCAAAGGGTAACGTCTCATCAAAGGGAGGGACAAGAAAACAATGCACTTTTTTCAAATCAAAACAAGAAGTTTGGTCACTTAGCTTTGTGCATAGTTTAAGGCAACTGGAGCAGTCTGGTACAGCTCACCTACCTTCCCCTCCCCCGGTGTGGCTGCGCACTGTGTCACATTCTAAAACAATAAATAATTTCCCACATGGATAAATATAACACATGCACAGTCACACATGCACAGACATGCACGCAAACATACACCCACACATTCACACACAACATACCTCTCACTCCCTGCAGCGAAAGGGACTTTAGTACCCTTGCTCTGAAGGACACACTTCCCCATCCCACTTTATTTCAGACTGGCAAATACCCTGAGCTGATTATGGTGTCTTAAACATTCCACCTTTTTCTTGCATGTGCAGGTCAAGTGAACAGTAGTGAAAACAACATGCAATGTCTTCACCGCAGAACCCTAGTACAGCTAGGACACTGGTGCTCTTCCCCTCCCGCCCCAAATGAAAAACTAAGAGTTAAAAAAAAAAAACTGCATTGCCAAACAGCACTGGAGGGAAAGCTTGGCGGTACTCTATGATAAATGCTCAGTTTCCAGTGCGCAAAATAAAACTATAGCAAACGGGAGGCTTTGGTAGCATCCAAAGAAGAAAAAAGGCAAACCAGGGGAAAGAGCTGCAGTTTCAGTTTGAGCTTTAAAATTCTTAGTGGTTCCTTCACAATCCTGCTCCAAGGCAATTTAGAACCAATATGTCAGAGTTGATTTGTAAACATCGAGTCCTGCAGGAGGCAGCAGACGCTGGGCACTTCACATTTCCATTTTCTCCGAGAGAACTTAGTGGAAGGTACAGATACACAATGTTGCATCAGACTGGTTAAATTCCAAGAGATTTCTGCTGAAAGATACAGTTCAAGTTTCGTGGTTCGAGGAATAAATGCTTTGAAAGACTCGTGGCACACCAGAAAACTTCCTCTGTTACTCCTTTCCGATTTGCTCCTGCTGGGCTTTGCATATTCAAGGTTTCACACGAAAGCCAAATGCATATTGCTGTATGTTCAGGTCTTATAATTAAAAAGTGGGGTCACATGATCTGAGAGAGGACACCTTGGGAATACATAGCGCTGGCCTTGTTCCTTCAGAAACCTTGGCAGCCAAGAGAACGTCCTCTTGCCTCGAGACCCCATTTCACATTTCTAAAAACCTGCAGGAGGCAGTCTATCCCACTGCTTCTGGGGGCTATGATAACCGATTTTCCTGAGGTAATAACTGTGAGTTCAACTCCTCGAACACAGCCTCCGTGTCCTCACTGGTGGACTGTTCTCTCTGCAGCCCCTTCCAACTGGCTTTGTTCAGCCCCATATGTCCGAGCATTGTCTGCGAGAGCCTGGTGTCGGAAAACCTGGCCCATTCTGTGAATAAAGGCTCCACAAGATAAGTCATGAAACCTTGAGAAAATAAGAGAAAAAGGGCATTAACATACATTCTGAAAATTTATCTTCAGGGCATCTATCCAGTGTTTCTTCTCTGAAGTCCTAATCGAACATTACCTAAGTTTTCAGCAGGGATACGTGTGTGTAAACTCACCTAACTTCTCTGAAGACCTAGTAAGTAACTCAATGGGACTTTAAGGAAAGGTGAAGTGACAAACACACGGAATCTGAGGACTCCTCCCCACTGCACAAGCTCATCCTGAGCACTCAGTGGCCCTCTCAGCTCTGCGGAAAGCAGGCCAGACAGTTTTTAGATTTTCTTCACCTCTAGAACTTTTTCTTTTCCGCAAAAGACCATGCAGACCACAGACAACATAGGTTACCATTTAGGCAACAAAAAATCTGGAATTAAAGCAATTAGCGCCTAACTGTTAATTAGAAAAGTGTGCAAATTACAGTATCAGAACTAGTAGTTACTATTGGAATAGTTACTATTCTTCCATTTCTTCCATTCCCTCCACATATATTAACTGAGAACAGACTATCCGCCAGGCACTGCTCTAGGGTGGCCAGGAAGATAGCAATGAATAGATGTGCCCTCAAGGGGCTGTGTTCTGGCGAAGAGAAAGAGAACGACTAGAGCAAATGTCATCACTGGTCAAAGCAGCAGCTTTCTGGGAGCCGTCCTCACACCACAGCACCAGGCTGAGCCGTCACCCAACACCCAGTGTTTGCAATGTGCCAGAGTGAAGCTGTGAGCAGCTGGGCTTTTACCTTACTATCATATCAGGGTCTTACATGAGTTTCATCTCACTGGATCACCCATTATTCCAGCTGGCTGAGTGCTTCTGGATCTTGCCTGTAACATCCAAAAATCCAGAAGTATGACTTCCGGCTCTAGGTTAACCTCATTCTTTTAGCTCTTAAGTACCTGGTGGAAATGAATGGGCCGGGGTCCTGGACACGGACAGCCATGCAGGGCCCTCTCGGGAGGCAGGGCGCTAGTTATCAGCTGCCTGGGAACCCACGTACTGTTCTAGCCCACGAGCCTCTCTCACCACCACGGACACCTCAGGACCCCATGTCACGTGCCTTACTTACCCAGGATGTGGTCTTTTCTTGTTTAACAAAACTATATTCCTATCAGAGAAGGAAACTGGGTTAAACATGCCTTCTCCTTACTGACCCTCTGCTGGCTCTGCCTGATCACAGCATTTACAGCTACATGATTTAGCCGAGGAATAGAACCTCCAAGCCCTGGTTTACCTGGAACTTGATGTCAAAAAGATCAGTATCTGTTAACTGTATAAGATGGGCAAACTATCTGAAAAAGTCTACTAGTGGCACTTTTGTCCTAGGGCTGTTGTGAGGGGTCAGCTGATGTCAACTTTTACAGTCATTCTCTGTAAAATCTTTGTCCCTCAGAAAACCTTACCTAGAACTGTCCAACACGGACAAGAGTATAGATGGAAATGAAGAGTTTAAGGCATCCTGCTTTTATCCCTTTTAAAAATTGCAATTTTAAAGATTTTATTTATTTGACAGAGAGAAACACAGTGAGAGAGGGAACACAAGCAGGGGGAGTGAGAGAGGGAGAAGCGGGCTTCCCGCCAAGCAGGGAGCCCGACACGGGGCTCGATCCCGGGACTCCCAGATCATGACCTGAGCCAAAGGCAGACACTTAACGACTAAGCCACCCAGGTGCTCCACATCTGAAGATTTTTCTACTTGAGACACAACAGATCTGCTACTCGACTGTCTTCTCATCCTCCCAAAAGGAAGCGTCCCCCTCAGTAAGGCTCCTCAGGCTTCCTGGCTGCCTGGGCTCTCTGGGCACCCTGGCACCCCCATACCATTCCACAGGCCTGCGCCACACTCTCCTGGGCCTGGCTCTCATCTTCCCTACCTCTCCTTCTGCGGTCAAGTCCCTTGCTACTGTCTTCCATGTGACTACCCTTTGCGGTTACAGTATGAGCATTAGATTTGTGAATTTCTCACCCTACAGCACAGGTCTCTTTTCAAAGTATTGTGCTGCAGAAGCATGTTATCTTCTGAATTTCTAGCTTTCCCTTTCTGACATTTTATACACACTTCTTTATGTTCACCAATGCTCCAACGTCCTACTCAACACCAACTACCAAAATTATACTCATCCCTGAACACCTTGCTGACCTGCCCCTTCCGCACACTGTCCTCCTACTTTAGACTCAAAACCCCATTGCCCACTCCTCTCTGCTCTTGCACAAGAGGCTGCCCATACTGCAGTCATGGCACATCTCCCTCGTGTTTTCTGTAACAGCTATGGCCTGCATAACTAACGATTCTCAAGTGCCCCCTGCTTCTGGGGGCCAGGGCCGGGGCTCAGGAACACATCACCAAGGGCAAGGACCACGGAACCAGGAGCGACCTGGATCTGGTGCTCCGGAGGCCTGGAAAAGGGGCGACTCGGCCTGCAGAGAGCAGAAGGTGGCTTCTGGGGGAGGTGGCTCTTCCAGAAAAACGAGTCCAGGAGGCAGGTGGGAAGGACAGCAAGGCGGAAAGAGTGAAGAACGTCACAGATTTGGGGAACAGGGCTGAGTCCCAAGCTGCTGTGGATGCATGAGGGGGCAGCTGCTGGGGAGCAGGGGCCCATTAGGGAGGCTGAAGAATAAGCTAACAGAGGAGCAGAAAAAGACAAAGAAGCAGTAGCGGAAACTGGTCTTCACGCTATGGTCCTGCTCGCCCAATGGTCCCTTTTCTCACTGGCAATGCCAGACTCTTGCGGAAGAAGCTTCCACCTTTGCAAAGCATGTATTCTTTCAGGGTCAGAACAGACACAAAGCTACTGTTCCCTGCTTTGCAAAAATCATGGTTTTTAGGACCTAAGATCAAATGAGAGCAAATTATAAAAGCCAAAAAAGGAAAAAACTGGTAAAATTTCTTCAATTAAAAAACAGAAGTGAGTGCAATTTTAATATTACATATTTCAAATGTATATCTCTTCTTGACAAAACTACAGTCAGCAGCACTTTTCTAACCACTACATCTAAATATGCATAGTTACCAATCTGGATGTTGGCAATAGACTCAGTCTGACGATCACAAAGTGGACTCACACCCAAATGATACTTCTTTTCTATATCTCCTAAAATTAAAAAAACAAAAACAGAATTATTAATGTGGAACATACTATTGCTTAAGTATATAATTAGAGTCTTCGGCTTACCTGTAAATTCCTTAGGAAAAACATGACATACTTAATCCTCCAGAGAGGATGGCTTCTAAATTAGTTCTTTTTTGAATTTTTAAGTTATTCACAGATAGAAAAGGTTGCCAAGCTGATATCCTATTTTAAATGGAGGAGATGAAAATTTTCACTAGGTGTTACCCCAAGATGATTCTGTCAGCATTTTAATTTAAGACTTAGATTTCTAAAAGGAAGGTGCTTGAAATGAAGATCCTTGGTTCCTGGCTTTAAATCACTAAAAATATCCTGCACATTCATAAGGCCATACCTTCCACCTGGGACAAAGATGGAACAAGGGAATTCTTTCTGTACAGCAAAATTTCCAGCCTGATCTGCATCTACTTATAAATCCGTACATATATTCACATCTGATCATTTCAAAAGCGAACCACTAAAGATGTTCATTTTGTACATTATTTGTTATATGTATATCTACTATGAATTGTTACTAAAAATACCAAGCATCTCTTGCTGGACTCCTGTAAATGTCTGGGTTAGTTTATCCACGTGATGCTACAAAGGGAATTGAACAGGCTACTTATCACTCAAAACTGTAACTTGCCTTGATGGAAGAATTCCTCTGTTACTTTCTCACTCCACTGCTTGCTTAATTCCCAGGTCCGACATGGGTTACAAATATCAGCACATTTCAAAGCCATCTAGCAAGCAAAATATTAAAAGTCTTTTAAGGAAAAAGTAAAATTTCAATTGTACTAAGCTTCAGCATATTCTAATCATGGAAAAAAACATCTTACTAAAGAAAAAACACTGCAACAGAAAATTCAGTCTTTTATATTAATTTCATGAGGCTGTTGGAGCTATTAGTTATTTCTGCAGAAATGCTGAAGGGCTGCTCATCTAATGACACATGCTTACTAATACCCAAGAGGCAAGCAGGACTGGACTACACATTATAAAGCTACAAATAAATCATCTGATTCTCATTTTTAGATGCAAGAATTGATTCAAATGCTGTTTACTGGTCAGCACCCTAATCTTGCAAAAACTGCTTTTGTTAGAAATCTCGAATATGAAAACTTACAAAAGCAATGATGCTTTTCTAAAAACGAGATTCCACAGCTTTCCCTCAAGATTTGACCACTCTGAAAGCTGCCCCAGAAGATTTCATTTTTATTCCTATGGGCATGTGACTGAGCCTAGAAAGAGAACCATTCCCAGCCCCATTTTACCTGTAAAACCAAATGCCTATGCCTGGCGTCTTCCAGGTGTAAGTCACCTCTGTCCAAATGGGACCTAAACAATGACAGATACTCATTTTGGCGACTGATGTCTGTGGCTAGTATCAAAGCACCTATCTGAGTCTCCATTTGTTGCCTGGAATTAGAGAAATATAAAGAGAAAACACAAGGCTTTCAGTTAAATAGTTACTCCCTGATTTTTTCTTAAACTTAATACTCCAATTGCCGTTCAACTTTTAACCTTCACAAAAAATGAATTTTAAAGAACGCATTAAAAAAAAAAAAAACCTACTAAAATAATCAAAACTAAAACGAAGGAGCTCATAGGAAAATACCAATATGCATATATTCCAAAAAGAGCGCTTTTATTTTGCCAGCCAATGAGGCATTATTTGCCTTAAAGAAAAATCTATATGAAATTTGTATGTTATTTTAGAAAATTCTTTGCTGGGATGTGTAAACAACTCTGGTTTAATTTTTGTGTCTGAGATCTGAAAGGCCGAAGGTTGGTTCAAACTGAGAAAGCACAGCCCATTCAACAACTAATTCCTGTAGGTATTTTGACTAAGATGCCCGATTATACAGATAAAATCCCACCAAAGAATCTGACATAGTTTAGATAAAATTGTATTTTCAGGGTCAAATTCAAGAATCAAAGTTATCTGAATGAATATCCAATTTTTCTGGAAAGGAAAGGGTAACGTGTTAATACAAATATATTACATCATTTTTAAAACTGTCTCAAGTCAAGTAACAAGAGAAATAAACTTTAAAAAAAAAAAAAAAAAAAAACTCTGCCCCCCGCCCCCCCAATGGGCCATAGCAAACATTACCTATGTATAGAGATCAGTAAAGAGCTGTCAACAGATTAAAAGGCTTACAAATATTGGGTATTAAGCAAAACAAACCCTAGAAAAAGGAAACATGAAAGAATGCTATTATGCAGTGTTCCTTATTTACAGTTTTTAATCAAGATTTAACCATCACATGTAAAATATGACAAAAAGGGAAAAAAGCAAACATTTTAATCTGCCTTAATCAAGAAAAACATAATTTCTAAAAACTATGGTTTAAGCAATTTTTATATTGATACTACGGCAAGAAACAATTTTACTTACCAGAAGTATGTCAAAACTCCAAATGGTATCCGTGAATAAAGATTTAAAAAAATAAAAAATAAAGTCCAGCTTTTTTCTCATGGTCATTACACAAATACTTAAGTTTTTAAAATAAAGTTGTTTTAAATTATGAAAGGGAAAAAGGAAAGAACTATGATAGTAACTTAAGTTTTCGTACCCAAGCATATTTTTATGCCTCACCTTGTTTGCTAGTTAGTTGGCTTATCCCCATTTATGTGGTTTTCTTAAGTGCACTATCTCTCAGTGAGGCATTAGTAAAAGCTTTTGTTTGTGGACCAATGATAAGAGATTTTGTCAACCACCATCATATTGGGCTCATCTGCTCTGAAGCTTTTTATTAGGCTTTCAAATAGCCTGCTTAACAGTAAATGGTCTCTACTTAAAAAATTTGTATTTCCCATTCTTTCCATCACTATTTTATCCTACAGCTCCAGAAGTGACTCCAGGACCATGATACAGAACTACAAAGTATTCTTTTTACTTCTTATCAGTTTTGAAGACTTCCTGAAACTTATTTGAATGACAGTATTTATTATACAGAACGATTAATTTCTTTACACCTACAACATAGGGTTGTATTCAAATGAACAGAAAACGGAAATATGTAATACTATTTACATAACTAACTAGTAAACTATGACCCACTGTGTGTTTCGAGTGAATTTTATAATACTCAAATCCATGGAGTGAGCCATAAAAATTCATTAAAAAAAATTACTGTCTATACTGTAGAAGAGGTTTAAATTACTAGAATTTTGATATAAATTTGTAAAATAACAGCTATTGAATTTAAGGAAAACTGCAAACTGTGGAACACCTGAATAATTTTTGAAATTTTGTAAAACTGTTTTGCCAGCTTGATCTCCATAGTTTGTAACAAATTAAGTGTGACTTAATCCAGCCTACCTGCTTTCTGATGGCATATGTGAGAATAAACCAGATTCTCTCAATAATCCCACTGCAGATCTCCAGTGGTGATTTTCCAGTACTGAGGTATTCTACAAAAAAGGGCATATCTGAGTTACTTAAAGGTAAGCCTCTTCCTGAACATAAAGAATTATTGGTAGGTAACATTAATCTGGTTAAAATTCTAACAGTCGTTGAGAATCTCTTTACGACTTTGACTCCATTAAAACATTTTCCAGGATGCAAGAATATCAAGTAGCATGATAAAATTGTACTAACCTTGTACAGAGTTGCCAAGTAATGGTTAGTTTTAATAAGGAAAGGTTGATTAACACCTGGATGATCCAGATCGTGAGTGGCAGCCGCAATTAAGCTCAGCAAGACATCCCAAGGGGTTACAGAACTGGCAAGCTGAAGTGTGACAAGAGAATTAGTTACAGACATGTCTGAAATAAACCACCTGATGTGTGGGCATGGCTTTGGGCATCTTATGAACATGTAATTTATTAAGCAGTATGCAGATGTATCACATTCTCAGGATAACTAAAACGGAGGGGAAGTGGCAAAGGAACAGACATGCACTATCCTGGGAGAAAAGAGTAAGCCAGAATGAGCCTCAATAAAAAAATTCATGTATCATTACACAGGAGATGAAACAATCTCAGGTAGATTTAAGAGTTGACCATTAAAGGGCGCTTAGGTGGCTCAGAGGGTAAGCCTCTGCCTTCAGCTCAGGTCATGATCTCAGGGTCCTAAGATCGAGTCCCACCTCGGGCTCTCTGCTCGGCGGGGAGCCTACTTCCCCCTCTTTCTCTGCCTGCCTCTCTGCCTCTTTGTGATCTCTCTGTCAAATAAATAAATAAAATCTTTAAAAAAAAATAAGAGTTGACCATTAAAAAGAGAAACATGAGAAGGAGCAACTGAATTTTTCAAAGTGCTATGAAGGGAAAGTATGTTCTAAGTTGAAAAAAATGCACATGAAAAAAGTTTTTGAATAAAAATGTAACACTTCAGCTTGTAAAAAATTTTCATGAGAAAGAAAATTTTATGAGCTTTATAACAAAGACAAAGAAGTCCATGGCATTAGCATCATTTTTTTTAAGTGCACTAAAACCAAAGCCAAATGTTCTTTCCATTCCTGTGACTGTATCTGGTGACGCCAGACAGTACCGAGTCACATGAAGAAGAAACTGCAAATCATCTGATGTCTATGAGCCAGACTTCACCTGGACCTGCAAAGCTATCATCAGGGCCCTTTTCAGACAGAAAACTAGTAATGGTGAGTCTTCCTGTGTTCAATAAAAAAACCTCAACGTTTTTACTGTTGCTATTAAGTGTTAATAGGCTCAACTGGATCAAAATTATAATCTACATAAGTTCAGCTATGAAAACAAAAAGTAAACACTAAAGTTGGAGCTGATGCAAGTACAGAGAGAAGGAACTGTTCCCTAACTTTCTAGCAATTTGGGGGGGGGGGCTTTGAATATTTCTTTTTTCACTTAGAGTCCAGGAATTAGCTCTGACGCAGAAATCATACATAACTGAAAGCAGGTTTCTCACTAAATACTGTATCTAAGCCTTTCTATTTACGATTTTCTCTGCGCCTGAATTTTTCTATGGCTGACTCCCCCTCAAATTTTCCCTTTCAGTTTCGGTGTTTTCTTACCATTCTACCTAAAGCCGTAAATGGGTGCCGTCCACAGGTCACTCTCCAGCACACTCCTCTATTTCACTTTCTCCATAGCAGCAATTACTACAATACATGTCAACATTCTAAAGATATTTATTTTTCATAGAGGGAGAGAGCTAGAGAGAGCACAAGCAGGGGGAGCAGCAGCAGGAGAAGCAGTCTCCCTGCTGGGCGGGGAGCCTGATGTGGGACTCCATCCCAGGACCCCGGGATCATTGACTTAGTCACCCAGGCATCTCATAGGTCAACATTTATTTACTTGTCTAAGGACTGCTTCCCTCACTGGGACCTCTCCTGTCCTGTTTACCACTGGATCCTAACACCAAAAATGTACTCAATTAAATGAACAAAAGCACTTGAAAGCATGATGCCACAGGGAAGCCTGGGAAGTAAACAAGATACAATCTTAGGACTTTTTTTAAAATGCGCTTTTTAAAACTTTGAGTAATCCTCTTTTAAAATGTAAACTACAATAAAGGAGAAGGGAATTTTTGCAGCTGAGGGCTCCCTGATTTTATCCCCTTCAATGAAGCCTTGGAAAAGTTCACAGAGTATGTTAACAGTGAAAAGTTTTTATATAAAAGAGTAATTATCTGAGCTACAGAAGCAAAAAAAAAAAAAGTTTAAAAATTAGTATTGCCAGAGCTGTGCAGGTAAGACTGTTCTTACTCATGTTTATCGACAACCCCCATCCTGCCTGTTCTCTGCCCCTCTCCCTGTGCTCACTGCCTGCCGGCAACAACCCTAACTTCTACACCCAGGGATTCTGGTTGGTGTGGCCGGTGAGAGATAGCGGGGACATGTTGACTAGGTTAATTAATTTCCTGTGTCTCACAAAACAGGACACTTAACCTTCATCATTCCATTTACCATTCCATTTACTGTATGGTGGTTACTTATTAATTTCTCCCAAAAAACTCTCAAATAGAGGCTTCAGGCTTGGCCCAGAGTTCTTCTAAAGTTCAACTAAAAAATTGGGGCACATGTCAAAACTGTACCCATGATCTCTGACAAATAAATAAATAAAATCTTAAAAAGCAACAACAACCAAAAAGGGATGCCTGCGTGGCTCAGTCAGTTAAGAGTCTGCCTTCAGCTCAAGTTATAACCCCAGGGGATCCTGGGATCCAGCCCTGTATCTGACTCTTTGCTCCGTGGGGTGCCTGCTTCCCCCTTTGCTTGTCGCTCTGACAAATAAATAAATCTTAAAAAAAAAAATACCCATGAAATGTATACATTTTATTATCACATATAAGTGACACCAAAATAAATTTGCTTTTTAAAAAAAAGTTGTGATGTGGGGTGCCTGAGTGTCTCAGTCCATTAAGTGCCTGATTCTTGATTTCAGCTCAGGTCATGACCTCAGAGTTGTGGGATCTAGGCCTGTGTCAGGCTCCACGCTTATCAGGAAGTCCACCTGGGATGCTCACTCCCGCTCCCTCCCCCTTTGCCCCTCCCCCACAACAGGCATGCTTGCTTGCGCGCTCACTCTAAAATAAATCTTTTTAAAAAGTCATGATGTATATACTTTTAAAACGGATATTTTCTACATATTTCAAAATCTCTTGAAAAATCAGGATATTGGCAACCACATGGCTATATTCTCAAAGTTAGCATCAACTAGCACAAACTGGTTTAGTCTCGCTGCTTTCCCTTCTAACACGTAGCCAGAATTCAGATCCCAGGGCAGAAGAGTTTAGAAGCAGAGCTAAGTGTAGGCAAATGTAATTTCAAAACCCTCCAGGGTAGGAAATGTCCATGGGCAAACGTGGCTTTCTGTTATCATCTCTAGTTGGTGATTCCCGCACCTGTATCTCCAACAGATTCCCTCTGTGCTCCAGAGTCTCTGATCCAACTCCCTAATTGACATCTTCATTTGAATATCACAGATATGTTTAATTCCACATACCCAAGATGGAACTCATCGTGTCTACCAGCCTTATCCCCCCCAAACTTGCTCCCTTTTCTATCTTCTCTCACAGAATTCCACCTTCTACTCAGTCGCCCCATGCAGTCTTCATCAGCTCTTCTCCCTATTTCACTCCCGACATGCATGCAGACACCATAACCTGGCCGCTCAAACTCCCAAGAGACCTTACAGACCACCCACCTCTCTCCTTCCCCAAGGCTACCTGTTCTAGCTTGGCCTCTAAGGCTTCCCTGGGGCGTCGAAAAGCAGCAGCTCCTGATAGGCATCCATGTTCCTGGTCCTGTCAGATTCATTTTTACACCACAGCCAGGATAGGTTTCTAAAGTTTCCTGTTTCCCTTCTGTAGCTCCCCATCCATTCACTGACTTGGACTAACACTGTCCAGCCCTCACAGAGCTCACAAGGAGCTTGGCGTAAATGCCAGTGTCTTAACATAGCCCTGGGACGGGGGATCGGGGGAGGGTTCCTAGGATCTGGACCTGCCTGGACATCCCCAGCCTTGCTCTCAACAATCACCCAGTTCTCCAGCTGCTGCACTTACAAATATAACCACGATGGGAAATTTGATCCAGCCGCATCTCAATCTTGCAAAGAAAGCCTGTCGTTTTAAGTTGAATCACTAATTTAGGGGAAAGTACTTGAAAGTAAGTCAAAGGAATTTTCTTAGGATTTTTACCCACTGGAAATGTCAGCACCTTACCTTAGGTTCTTTTAAGTAACAGTGCATGGCCTGAGTAACATCCGCGGCGTGGACTGCATTGTGATAAGGGTTCTGACTGTGGTAATCCTCTTGAATCATAACTGCATCAAAGACAAAAGACCCCAGATTTCACTGCAGGTGAGAAGCATGTACAAATACAAAAACTATAATGATTATGAGTTTTCCATTTAAAATTTTCATGTGGTATCAGCTGATAACTTTCATATTTGGAGAGATGATAATCACCTCATAACTCACATGTATACGGAAGAGTTAATACCATTTGATGGTGAACGTGTTTGACATTTTCAGAAGGCGTTCATGTCAAAACAGTAAATATTTCTCTCTTAAGATGTGACTCATTACTGTGCCAAACTCCCCTCTCTTAAATGTAATTTTAAAAGTTTCTCAGCTTAATTAAAAAACAGTATGATTCATTCAACACCTACTTACTGTGTCAGGTACTGTTTTAGATCCTAAACATTTATCATGAACAAAAATCTATATGAAACTAAAATATGACAGTTATTGGGGGTGTATGAACATGAGCCTACAGATGCCTCATCAGTGAGGTAAGTTCCCGATCTGGAATTCGTTTTTCAGTAGTAGGGCTGGACCTTCTGCTAAGCCTCCACTCTGCTCAATGTGTGTCATGCTTACAAGAAAGGATTAGGTAGAACTATCCCCACTGCCGTCAAGACTGCACTATGGTCCTGAACAGCGTTAACACTCTAGTCTATTGGTCACTGAGTAAAGTGAGCCAATTCCACAGTGGTAAACTAGGACTCACCGGTACAAAGGAAGAAGCACTGCAATTCTTTATTTATTTTAATCCATCTTTTCAAACAACGTTTTCATTACTCTCAGTATCCATTTTTCTATGTGTTTTATAATTTATATAAGTATAGTATTATAGGCATAAAAATTATAAATAAATGTTCATGAGAAGCTTCTCAAAAGCCTAGTAATACATTTATCTTAGTTTAATAGTTAAGAGGAAAGAAAATATTGTCTTCTTCTTTAAAAAAGTAAGAAACAATCCTTATGCTTTTTCTTTTAACATATTTATTTGGTGAAAACTTCAACAGAGCAGTCCTAAGTAAATACCAACCTGCATATTTAAACACATGAAAAATAACATTTAAAGTTTACTGTAGAGATTTCTGAGATCAGAAAAAGAGAATGTACAATGTACCTGGTTTTTTGAAGTCTGAGTTTTCAAGCTTTTTAAAAAGGAAAGAAATGGTGTCATCTTTGTAACAAACCTGTGGTCAACATAAGAGACCAACTGCCCAACTGTTCCACCTTCTTCACCTTGTTCTCCAGCCATGGCTTTGAACCTTCAAAGCCTCCTGGCAGAGAGGTGCTGCTCATCTCCATCTGATGTGCTTTGGCCAACAGGATGTTGTGGAAGTGACGGAGAGCCAGTGCTGAGACGGGGGTCTGGGGACACCAGCTCTCTCCTAGAGGCTGGCCACTACTCCTTGAATAAGCTCAGCTTGTTGTCAAATAAATATTTCCTTCTTTTTTGTTTTTAATGTGAATTTATTAAGGTGCCAAACTCCTCTACTTTCTTTTACTGTAAAGGGAGACTAGGAGAGCTGAACCACACATGCGCAGTGTCCCAGCTGAGGCCCTAGGCAAGGCCCTCGGAGCAGCCGGCCTGCTGTCAGGTGCAGGCACATAAATGAGCTCAGCCAGACCACAAACAGCATTCAGTGGCCCCACAGACTCAGGAACTAAATAAAAGCGTGTCATTTCAAGCCACAGAATGTGAAGTAGCTGATTTTAGACCAGTAGCTAACTGATAGAACTGATTAAATTTAAACAGGCTCTTATTTAAATCTTATTACTGTTAAGCAGGTTAGGATCACTTACCTAAAAATCTACGAAGTTTCATCATATCTAAATGGAAGTGCTCAATTAATCCATGAAGACTAAATAAATGAAAGGTTAAACTTACTAGACTATTTCCTAAAATGAAAGAAGAAGAGATATTAGTAAGAAATACAGGCTTGCATAATTGCACTGTGCTTCCAAATACGGGTTTTGAATATAAAACATGGAGAGTACAACTTCTTTTTGTCTGTATAAAATTTATATCCTTTTATTTTACCAGCTATGAACTTTAAATCTCACATCTCTTTTTTCTACTCTAAGGGAAAAAAGTGGTTCTGTTTCGTTTTTCTACAACCAAATAAGATAATAAGCACTTTGAAACAGATCAATTTTTTGAAAGACACCAAAATACTTGCAATCAATAGAAAACTTTGAAAACTGTTCCACACTAAGCCTAATGCAACTTCCCAAAGCACCCAAAACATGGCTGCACTACCTTGTGCTGCCCATCCCTCTACCATGGCTCTTTAACTGAAGGAGGATGTCCCAAGTCAATTGCCTCGGCTGCATTGTGTTACACGGAGGTTGTGCTTATTCTTCAAGATACAGCTAGGAAGAGGGATCGATGACCTCAAAATCAAAACTTTGAACCTCACCCCTGACTCCCCCACACCTAGAGCAAGAAATATGAGTACCAGCAAGGGGGGTAGGTAGTGGTCACAAAACTAAGCAGAATTCTAAGTTCATGGTCAACAATACAGAGCAGTCTTACTATGTTTTTCAGATGAAATGGTTAATTTACCTCCTCAAATGCCTATTTTCAAGCCTTTTCTACTCTTCTCAACCTTTCTTTTTTTAAAGAGTTTATTTATGTATTTGACAGAGAGAGAGCATGAGTAGGCAGAGTGACAGGATGAGGGAGAAGGAAAAGCAGGCTCTCCGCTAAGCAGGGAGCCTGATGTGGGGCTGAATCTCAGGACCTTGGGATCATAACCAGAGCCAAAGGCAGCTGCTTTACCGATTGAGCCACCCAGGCGCCCCCTCTTCCCAAACTCTGACATACTCCCCATTCATCCCCTCCTTCTCAACAGGTTCAGACTTCACAGAAAATATACAAGCCCTCAAGTTTCCTTTCCTTCTCAAAGTCAATCCCTCCACCCCTCCAGAGTTTCTCAGAAACCTTGCTTGGATATCCTACCAACACACGCCTCTTTTATCCCAGCGAAACAAAATATCCCTCCTCATCCCTACATTGTTCCAATAAGCATGAGCACTTGGACATGCTCTAGATTTTATCTTTCAAACAATAAAGAATATCTGACTCTCTTGGCTCCCTCCAGTGTCACCCTCTCTATTTCCCTACAGAGCTAACTTTTCTGAAAGAGCAGCTACATGCAGCGGGGACCACCTCATCCTCAACTTCCACTCCTTTGTCATGACAATGGAGTCAACACTAGTATAGGAATTAAATTTAGAAAAACTGCCATTGTTATAATGGTTAGTTTCTCTTCCAAGATGTGATTCTCTATTTTTTATACCTTCTATTATATTTCTCAAAGTTTCATAGATTTCCTGTAAAGGACATCTATGTTGTGCCTTAATTTCAAAAAATGTTAAGTTTAAGAGTTATGAGCTTGTAAGTTATTGCCAGCATTTAGACAATAACAATAATAACATAACCGTGATTTTAGTGTTCTCTAGGAAATCCATGATTCTTACAAAAATATACAAAGCACTTAACTATTTCTCCATTGCGTATTTATAGTAATAACATTTATGAAGAATTAAAAAGGACCACTGGGCTAACCTTATTACCTAAAACTGCCTAAACTGTCAACAGAAGCCCATGGCTGAGGAAAAATATAAATCAACTGAAAAATATCTGAATGAGAAACCCTGCAAAAGATGCAACTCACCAAAAGATATTCTTTTTAAAAAACCTGACGTATCACTTAAATCAAAAAATTTTTTTTCAAATCTTCTAAGAAACTAAATGTTAAAATGCATTTAAATCCTAAGAACACTCTATTGATACAAACAGGAGCCCATGAGGCTTGGAAGCACTTGTGAAAAAGTGAGTTATATTTCTGTTATTACTGCTATAACAATGAACTTTGCCTTCATACACTTTACAGTGTATGTTCGAGCAAACAATCCAGTTAAAAAATATGCAGAGGATAGGAATAGACATTTTTCCAAAGAAGACCTACAGATGGCCAAGAGTTGGATGAAAAGACGTTCAATATTACTAATCATCAGGGAATGCAAATCAAAACCGTAATGAGATATCACCTTACACCTGTCAGAAGAGTTATCAAAAAGACAAAATAACAAGCGTTGGTGAGGATGTGGAGAAAAGGAAACCCTCTTGCACTGTCAGTGGGAAGGTAAATTGGTACAGCCACTCTGAGAAACAGGGGGAGGATCCTCAAAGAATTAAAAAGAGAACTAACATATAATCAATTCTGCTTCTGGGTATTCATCCCAAGAAAAGGAAGCACTAATTCAAAAAGATATATGCACCCCTATGTTCAGTGCAAAATTATTTACAATAACCAAGTTATGGAAGCAACCCAAGTTTCCGCAGACAGATGAATGGACAGAGGAGATGTGGTATACATATACAAAGGAATATTATTCAGCCATAAAAATGAAGGAAATCTTGCCATTTGCAACAACATGGATTAACTTTAAGGGCATTATGCTAAGTGAAATAAGTCAGACAGAGAAAGACAAATGCCATATAATCTAACTTTCATATGGAATCTTAAAAAAAAAAAAAACAAGCTCACAGATACACAGAAAAAACTGGTGAATGTCAGAGGCAAGGGTTGGCAATATTGACAAAATGAGTGAAGGGGGTCAAAAGGTTCAAATCTTCAGCTATAAAATAAGTCTGGGGGATGTTATGTATAGCATGATGACTATAATTAATAATACTGTATTGGAAAGGCACCTTGGTGCCTCAGTCAATTAAGTGTCTGACTCTTGATTTCAGCCCAGGTCTTGATCTCAGGGATGTGAGTTCAAGCTCTGTGTTGGCCTCCAAGCTGGATGTGGAGCTTATTTAAAACAATAAAATAAAGACACTGTAGTACATTTTTGGAAGTTGCTAAGAGAGTAGACCTTAAAAGTTCTCATCATATGAAAAAAATTGTAACTATGTACAGTGATGGCTGTTAAATAGACTTTTTACAATTGTTTTAAATATATACACATATTAAGTTATTACATTGTATACTTAAAACTAATGTTATATATGTCAATTATATCTCAATTTAAAAAATGGGCAGGAATTGCTGAAAATGGCAGAGTAGTAGGATCCTGAGCTCACCTCTTGCAATGAATACACCAAAACTGCAAGTACATATAGTCTTTGAGAATGACTGAAGACCAGCAGAATAGCTCTTCCACAGCTAAAGATACAAAGAAAAAGCCACATCATGAAGGGTAGGAGAAGCAGAGATGAGGTTTGGTGAGGACCCACACCCCCAGCTTGGTGACGCACAAGTAGGAGGAATATCACAGGAGTGATCCTCCCTGAGGAGTGAAGGGTTCAAGTGCCACATGAGGTGCCCACTGCCTTAGGGATCTGCACCAGGAAGACAACCCTCAGTAACATCTGGCTCTGACAATCAGCAGGGCTTAGGTCCTGAAGCTCTGAAAATCAACAAAGCTCAACTCCAAGAGAGCTGCAGGGCTATGGGAAGCCAAGACCCCACTCTTAAAGGGCCTGCACATAAACTTACTTCCTTGAGACCAGCACATAAACTCACTTCCCTGAGACCAGCACAGAAGCAAGAAGTTAAAGAGTGTTTGGGCTCTAAGTTATGCGATAGGGTCAAGGACATTGTCTGTGACAATTTTCCCCAGGAATGGAAGCACTGAAAGGTGCCGTTTTTTTGCCCTCCTCCGGTCTAGCTGGCCTGATGCTGGCAGGCACCAGTTCTAACACTATCTACGCACCTTGCTATCACTGCTTCCCTGCAGACCTGTCCGGTCCAGCCCACCCACCCTGGGGAACACGCCTCCAGTGTAGCTCCCATCCTGTTGCACATACCAGGCAGCCTCAACCGGACTGATGTCTATCCTCCCCCTCAAGTGGCTACTGTCCTGCCACACTCAGTGAGTGGCCTCAGCTGGGACTGGCAGCCAACCAAAGTGGCACCTGCCTTAGCAGGGGTCACAGGCCCGTACACCAGTGCACCCACAACAGTCACAGCCAGCCATACTAGGGGCTAGCCCCGCTTCCCAACTCGTCACGATCCAACCACAAAGGCACATGTAGCCCATACAGGGGACCCTGGAGTTTCTGGTTACTTTGACCAGGAGGTACTGTGCTAATGAGCTCCATAGGATGCCTTCTACATAAGGACACATGTTCAAGACCAGGAGACACAGCTGATCTACCTAATATATACAAACTAAAATAGAAAGGCAGGGAAGGGAAGAAACAGAGGAACACATTTCAAATGACAGAACAAGACAAAACCTTACAAAAAATACTAAATGAAATGGAAATAAGCAATCTACTTCATGAAGAGTTCAGAGAAATGGTCATAAAGATACTCACCAGACTTGAGAGAAAAGGGGATCAACTCAGTGGGAACTTCAACAGAGATAGAAAATATAAAAAAGAATGCATCTGTGCTGAAGAATACATTAAAATGAAAAATACAGTAGAGGGAATCAATAGCAGACTGGACAATACAGAACAGATCAGTGAGGTGGAATTCAGGGTAGGAGAAACCATCTAAACTAAATAGCAATAACAAAAAAAAAATAAAAATGAGAAAGTTTTCAGGGACCTCTAAGACAATATCAAGCATACTAATATTCACATTATAGGGGCCCCAGAAGGAGAAAACAGAAAGGAAAGGGGCAGAAAACTTATTTGAAGAAATAATGGCTGAAAACTTTCCTAACTTGGGGAAAGAAAATGGACATCTAGGTCCAGGATGCACAGAGTCCCAAACAAGTTGAGCCAAAGGAAGTCAACACCAAGACAAATAATTAAAATGTCAAAAATTAAAGATGAAGACAGAATCTCAAAAATAGCAAGAGAATAGTAACTAGTTATAAACAAAGGAAACCCTGTAAGACTATCAACTGACTTTTCAGCAGAAACTGCAGTCTAGAAGAAGAGTAGCCTGACATATTCAAAGTACTGAAAGAAAAAAACCTACAAGCAAGAATACTCTACCCAGCAAGGCCATTATTCAGAATTGAGGGAAAGATAAAAGAGTTTCTCAAACAAAAGTTAAAGAAGTTCATCACCACTAAACAGGCCTTACAAGAAATGTTAAAGGGATTTCTTTGAACAGAAAGAAAGGGTTAAAAATAGAAGAAAATTATAAAGGAAAAGAGCCTTAGTAGTAAAAGCAAACATGGTAAGGTAGTAGACCTGCCACTTACAAAACTTACATTAAGGTTAAAAATCAAAAGTAGTAAAATCAACTATATCTACAATATTTATTTAGGAAATACATACAATATGACATAAAAAAAACAAAATGTTGTAGGGGGCAGTAGAAATACAGTCCTTTTAGAAAGTGTTCAAACTTAAGTGATTGTCATCTTAAAACAGACTGCTATATACATAAGGTTATATATAACTTCACAGTAACCACAAACCAAAAACCTCTAAGAAATACACAGAAAAAAAAAAAAAAGAATAGAAACACAACACTAAAGAAAGTAATCAAAGGGAAGACAGCAGCAGAAGAAAACTGAGAACTATAAAACAACCAGAAAACAACAAAATGGCAATAAATACATACCTATTAACAATTACTTCAAATGTGAATGGAACAAATGTTCCAGTCAATTAACACAGGGTGAATGAATGGATACAAAATCAAGACCCATCTAAATATAGCCTACAAGACGCTCATTTCAGACCTAAAGACATATACAGACTGGAAGTCGAGGCATGGAAAAAATATTCTATAAAAATAGAAATGAAAAAAGCCTGGGTAGCAATACTTGTATCAGACAAAACAGACTTAAAAAGAAAAACTGTAAGAAGTGACAAGAAAGGAATTACATAATGAAGAAGGGATCAATCCAACAAGAGGATAAAAAGAAATGGTAAATATCTATGCACCCAACATATAAGGACCTAAATATATAAAGCAAATATAAATAAATAGAGAAATTAAGAGTAATACAATATTAATACGGGACTTGAATATCCCTCATTTAATATCAGTAGATGGGTCATCCAGACAGAAAATCAATAAGGAAACAGTGATCTTAAAAGATACCTTAGACCAAATGGACTTAACACATATATATGGAACATTCCTATCTAAAAACAGCAGAATACACCTCTTCTGAGGTGAAGACACTATATTCTGCAGAACAGATCACATGTCAGGCTACAAAACAAGTCTCAATAAATTTAAGTACACTGAAATCATATCAAGTATCTTTTCCAACCACAACAGTATGAAACTAGATTACAACAACAACAAAAACCTGGGAAAAACACAAACATGTAGAGGCTAAACAACATGCTAATAAACAGCCAATGGGTCAATGAAAAACATCAAAGAGGAATTCAAACATACCTTGAGTCAAATGAAAACGAAAATACAATGTTCCAAAACATATATGAGACATAGCAAAAGCAATACTAAGAGGGAAGTTAATCATGATAAAACCTACCGAAAGCACTAAGAAAAATATCAAAGGAACAATCTAAGCTTACACTTAAAGGACAAGGAAAAGAGGAAAAAACAAAGCGCAAAGTTAGTAGAAGGAAGGACATAATAAAGATTAGAATGGAAATAAATGAAATGGGACTTAAAAAATAATAGAAAAGATCAATAAACCTGAGAGCTGATTCTTTGAAATGATAAACAAAGTTGATAAACCTTTACCCAGGCTCATCAAGAAAAAAAGAGACAGGACTCAAGTAAGTACTATCAGAAATGAAAGAGAAGAAGATACAACAGACACCACAGCAATATAGACTTTAGGAGACTAATAAAACAAGCATATGCCAACAAACTGGACAACCTAGAAGAAATGGATGAATTCCTAGACACATAATCTTCTATGACTAAATCACAAAGAAACAGGAAATGTGAACAGTTCAATTATTAGCAATGAAATGAATCAGTAATCAAAAAAACCCCCAATTAATGAATCCAGGACCAAAGCATTTCACAGGAGAATTCTACCAAACATTTAGAAAAGAGGAAGTACCGATCCTTCTCAAACTATTTCAAAAAAATTAGAGAGGAAGGAATGTTTCTGTATCCATTCTACAAGGCCAGCATCACCCTGACATCAAAACCAGAGAGACACTACAAAAAAAGAAAACTACAGTCTGATATTCTTGATGAACATATATGCAAAATACTCAACCAAGTATTACCAAACTCGACAATATATTAAAAGAACCATACACCAAGATCAAGTGGGTTTTATTCCAGAATGTAAGGATGGTTCAACATCTGTAAATGAATCAACATGATACATCACATTAACAAAATAAAGGATAAAAACCATATTATCATCTCAATAGATGCAAGGAAACCATTAGATAAAATTCAACATCCATTTATGATAAAAACTCTCAAAAAGTAGGTATAGAGGGAACACACTTCAATATAAAAAAAGACCAAACATGAGAAACCCACAAATAATGTTACACTCAATGGTGAAAAACTGAAAGTTTTCCTTCTGAGATCAGGAAAAAAAAAAAAGGATCCCCACTCGTGCCACTTTTACTCAACACTGTACTGAAAAGTATGCACCACAGCAATTAGACAAGAAAAAGAAATAAAGCCATCTAGATTGTGAAAGAATAAGGCCATACAACAGGCTAGCAATAAGGGTCCCTCACATGCCAGACGGATTTCGGGGGTGACAAACCATATCTTGCTATGTCACACATAATCTGCCATTCCTATAAAAGGAATGTACTCTACCAGATGACAAGTACTTTCTTCCTTGCAGTGGGAAGGCTGGAGCCATTTGTCTTGGCAGGAATCACTGAGTTCTGCCTCTTCCCTGACCTCCCCACAATGTCCTCTGGTGAATTGCCCAAAGTAAGAAATAAAGGAAGCACTGGATCAATAAACAAGACATGAAAACGATATACTTGGATACCATATACATATTTCATCCAGAATTCATTTCAGGCTAAGTGGTTTTAAAAGGAAAGCACTTTAAATTATGAAGATTAAAAAAAACTTTTCTTCTGCCATTTGCTTCTCAGTAATCTCTCTTCATGGACAGCAGTCCTATAACTTTTTGGTGAGTGTATTTAACTGAATATGTGTATCACCATCTGTAAAATCGTAGGTAGGTAGCTAACTCCTAACAATCAACCTTAAGAAGAAACCATTTGGCCAATTCCACAAAAAGTAATGAGATGATTAAAGTGAAAGCAAAGTGTTAAATTAACTAATGTAGCTAGTGGCTATTCTGCCTATCCCACACACTGTCAACTTCACTCTACTTTCATCACCAAGATCCCAACTAGCAGGATATGTACTTTTTTAGAAATAAAATTTAGAGAATACTTATTTCGATGAGTGACAAGTGTCCCAGTAGACTGACAGGCTCTGAGCTATTACAGTTTATGTAAGGCTAAATTTTGAAGGTGCTAAGGGTGACACTGTCTTAGAAGATGAGTTAGCTGATACTTTACTGCCTATAGTATTTTAAAAAGGGAAGGCTCGAGGCCTGGGTGGCTCAGTGGTTTAAAGCCTCTGCTTTCGGCTCAGGTCATGATCTCAGGGTCGTGGGATCGAACCCCACATCAGGCTCTCTGCTCAGCAGGGAGCCTGCTTCCCCCTCTCTCTCTGCCCACCTGTGATCTATCTCTCTGTCAAATAAATAAATAAAATATTTAAAACAAAAAAAAAAAGGGAAGACTGAAGGGAAAGACAACTGGGTGAATGATACTAGAGAATTTTCTGTGTGAACATGCCAAAGTGGGGGCAGGGAGAACAGAGCAGTCACCAGAGGGCAAAGGAGAGGTGGGAGAGAAAAAGAAAAGGAAAGAAAAAAGGGGGGGGGCAGGAAAGGGGGGCAAGGAAGGGGGGGCAGAGGTAAGATGATAAGAGCCCATTGTCTTCACAGTTTGCCTACAATCAGTCAAATTTATTTTGTCAACGGCGTACAAATAAAATGTGATTACAAAGCTATTTTCACCTTACATGGCCACACAGATTATAGGGAATATATTAATTCTAAAAATCTAGATCCTCACTGATTCTCAAGATGAATAAAGCTGTATCTCCTTGTCCATTTTCCATATTTGTCTTATGAAATGAGCTTCATTCCAAAATAAGACCCCCCCAAAAAATGGTGATTTTAAAGTACACAGCAGTGAACTACAACTACATAGCTGTTACACTCATTCTAAACAATCAGAAGTGACTTCCTCTCAATGTACCTTCCACTGTGCTTCACTTATTAAAAAGATACTTACACAAGGACAAAGTCTAGTTGAACTACATGTACCATTTTTTTATGTCCAAAATTTTATCCCAAATAAAAATGATTCCCAAAGGGAATCCTTTTCCTGTTCCCAAAGAAAGTAAGGAAACATGACCCCCGCCCCTAAAACAAAACACAGGAAGGGGATAAACAAGTTAAAATCACCTGGTGTTTTCAAACCACTCATATTCTATAGATTCTGATAGGAATCTGATAGATTCTTCCTAAGGAAGCTACAAGATCATCCCCATTCAACCATGGAGAAATAGTGTCAGAGGGAACCACTGATTAGAGTATGTCCTCTTCCTCAAGTATTCAGAGAAAGAAAAGCCTGAGGACCACAAAGTTAGAAGAAAGGATATCTCTCAAAATGTCACTAATCTACCACATTATCTGTAGCTATCAAAGCTGGAACACAGCATCGGAAGATTCACTATAAATAGCCACAATCCACAAGAAACCAAAACAGAAAAATTTCACTTTGGGCTATCCATAATAGTAGCATTAAGTAGGGTGATGACTCTAACTTTTGATTACTGCTAAGAGTAATGAAAGAATAAAACTATGACAGTGATTTTGTGGGTTAAAAAAGGGAACAAAATGGTGTTCTGCCAGCAGAGGGCTCATGACCTCAAGATACAAAAGCAAGGACCCGCCAAGGGCTATACCATCAGTGCAGCAGTATACAGTAATTTGAGTCAAATTCTTTACTTACCATTTGTTAGTCTATCAAATAGAAAGATATCAAAATTCCAATTTCCAACTTTTTCCAGCATACACTGAAATGAAAACCAAATATTCCTACTGTAATTTAATTTCACTAACAGTCTGTCTTTTGTAGATAGCCCATAGAGAAGTTAGTGAAAATGGAAAGTGATCTAAGAAATGCTAAGTATCATTCTCTTTTTAATCATGACCTTTCCAGATAACTCCAAAAAAGTACCCAAAATGTAAGCTCCTTTTGGAAAACCAAACATTACTTTGCTTTCCAAGTTATGAATGTACAGGTAAGGTTAATGTTTCTTTCAACTCATTACTATACTTCCATGAACTTTTCAAGAATTCTAATATAATTTAATACCATGGAAGTGTGGTTCATACACTGCACGGTATAGAAACCAGATTTTAAAAGTCTATTAAAAATAAGTTATAATAGCTAAGTACTCACTATATTCCATACTGTTAAAAGTGCTAGTTCACTCTTACTATTCATATCAACACCATGAAGTAGGCACCATTTTTCAATCCTCATATACAGATGGGGAAAGAGGCTAACAGTAACTAACTACCCTGTGCAGCTAGAAAGTAAAAGAGCTATTATCTAAAACCAGGTGGTCTAACTCTGGAAATGAGGCACTTGACATCTATACTACACATGCTTAATTTGTTATTCATTTTCTTTTTTTTTTTTGTTATTCATTTTTCTTAAAAAACACCCCCAACTTGCAGGCATTTATTTATATTCTTTAAATATCCTTATACAATAAGTAATAGCATTTACTACATTTATTTTTAAGTCGATGTGTATTTCAGTTAAAGAAATAAATCCCATAACAACCCCAAAATGATATTGGTTGTATTTTTAAAACACATTATTTGTAACCTGAAACTTTTGTTATATATATTACCAATAGAGATTATTTATGATAGTATTCACAACCAATCATACACACAAATCAATATTCTCATTTTAAAAAAGAAGAACATGTAAACTTTTTCAAATTTAAAGCAGAACACCTTCTACTAATTTCTTTCATCAAACCAGGAAGCACTTTTTTTTTCATTGTAATCATAAAGAAGATGTCTTCGCCCTATGTACATACACACCCTTACAAACTCTGGCCTGTCAATATTAAATAAAAAGTGATTTTAAATAATACTAGAAACATAAGATTATTTAAAAACCCTCATTCGGTCAAAAAGAATCTCATCTGAGCTCCTCTTTCATTAAGATATTTCTTTTAAATTTTTAGATAAACAGAAAATGATGCTCACAATCACTGGGTTTAATTAAAAAACCCCTTAGGAATAGCACGGAGGACCACAGGGAAAGGAAGGGAAAACTGAATGGGAAGAAATCAGGGAGGAAGACAAATCATGACAGACTCTGGCCTCTGGGAACCAAACTGCAGGTTGCAGAAGGGAGGGGGGAGAGGGCAGATAGGGTAATCAGGTGATGCACATTAAGAAGGGCTCATGTGGAGATGAGCACTGGGTGTTATAAACAATTTATAAATCACTAAACACTACATCAAAAACTAATGATGCACCATATATACTGCAAAATTGAACATGATAATAAAAAAGAATTTTCTTGATAAAATAAAATAGGAATAAAATTTTTAAAAAAGAAAAAAAACCAAACGTATAAATCCTCAAAATAGCTCAGTGATAACTGAAAGTCATGAGGGCTAACGTCCTGTGCTGGGTGTACATCTAACCAGGAGGTGATGCTCTTCAGGCCAGATTCCTTACCTACAGAATACAGAAATTAGACCAGAACAGCTATAATATTCTTCCCAGAGTTAAGAGTCCATGTGATCACATAGTTTAATGCTCTACTGAGCTACTTGTTACTTACTATATAATAAATGAAAACATTCTCACTCTTTTAGTAACTTCAGAAATTTCCCTTGCTCTGTAATACCTACTTATAAAATGAACATGTGCTCTAAAGGAAAAACCTGAAGAATGGGCTTACTTGATTTTTGTATACAAAGAAAGGTTCTAATAATTCAATATCACATGGGAGGAAAAGGCTTCATTAAACTTCTCAAAAATTGTTTTCTTGAAAAACCAATACACACCTTGGCTTGTCCATTATAGTCATCATCTAAAATGTTTAGAGAATTTGAAACAGTAGTACCACGAAAAAAGCGTGAAGATCTAAGATACCGCTGGAAACTTAGTAACCTTCTGATATTCCTTGCAGACACAGAAACTTCAATTTCAGATTGAGCTGGAATAAAAGAAGAAAAAGGTGAGTATAGCAAGTCAAAATTGTGCATACCCTATCTTTGTATTAGCCTTTCTAGTTATATACAAATTTAAAAAATCATCATACCACATTTCTAGGAGAGAAGAAATACTTTATTTGTATTTTCAACTAAAAAACTAGGAATGAAGGGGCAAATGGTCAATTTTGACAGCCCTTAGAAAGTGAATGAGGAGTGTGGCTGGAATAATAATCAGGTTTTTGTTTTTCTTTTTAACTCTGAAGAATTATCACCTTTCATTCCATTGTTTGAATAAACTGTATAAATATTATAGAGCAGAAAGATAAAACCTCGTTTCAAATTATCATAGTGAGGAGTCAGGTCACTAGTTCAATCCTAATAAGGTATCATTTCAAACATGAAGATAATTTTACTTAGAAGAAAAGGAGATGGGCCAGAGAATTAAGTAATTTCTATTCTATAGAAGTTCTACAGGATAGGGACAAAAATTCTGTAAGACAGAAAAGCTCTAGAAAGGAGCAAGTCTAATACAACCATTTTTTTCCCTCGAGTTTTAGAACAAACCAATTTCCTTAAGTACCAGATGAAGTAATGGACTTGGTTTAAAAGCCACCTCTCAGGGAAATCACATTATCTTCAAACTCTAGAATCAAACTAAATTCAGTGACGTGTTCATAATATAAAACACATGAAAATGGAGACTAAGGATCAACAACTCCTCACCTCTCATCTTAACTTCTATTAGATTAAAATCGCCATGTAGAATGTCAGGTAATCAAACACATTCTCCCTCGTGCGTCCAGTCACTAAATCCTCTATTAACCTCTCTGCTTTCCTATCTAAAAAGTAATGGCAAGAATATCCAATTCACAGGGTGCTGGATTAAATAAGATAATGTATACATGAGTTGGATATGTAATAGGTTTTAAGTGAACAGTTGCAATGTAGATTATGATAAAAATTGATGTTGAAGCCACTGTATACTTCTAGGTAATTATCCTAAGTTCCCAGTCTATTTGTGTTGCTCTAAATAAAATCATCCACTGGCTCCTTATCATCTTAAAAATGAACTCCATCTCCTTAGTCTGGAAAAAAAGGCTTTTTTCATGCTCCAGGTTCCAGCTCTCTCCAGATGTGACTCAGCTTTTATTATAACTGCTTATTTACCTGTCTCCAAATAAATGATGAACTCCAATGTAGGCAAGAACTATCTTCAGCTCCCTTTATTCCAAAGCATAAACCAGGTAGATATGTAAAAGATATACTGAATAAATGCATCCTATTTTTGAAATATCTGATGAGCTTTCAGATTCCCATATACTCACATAAGTCAGAAATAAAATAATGTATACCATTATGTACATTTTCATAATGTATTCATTTTTTATCCTACCAAATCTAAAATAGAAAGTATCTAGATCAACTGTGGAATCAAATTTCTGATCTTTATCAATGTAACTTACATTAAAAGGACAGGAACCAAGATGGTAAAACTATTAATATCAAGTGAGAGTGTTTGAACTAGAATTAGCAAATCTGAAGAAATAAGGACAGACTAAATTCTGTGAAAACAATGTTCCCAAGTGCTTTGCAAAGAAGTTCCACATTTAGTCCTTAATCATCTCAGAAGATAAATATTATCCTTCACTTTACACATGAAAACACTGAATCTCCAAGAGACTAACTTGCCCAAGGTCACACAGCCAATATAGAATGCAACTGGATTTTAAAATACAGTACTGTTTGTTTATAAAGCCTATTTCCACACTATGACTCCTTAAGTTTTTATTATACCTCTACAGTATTGTTTATTGATTATTAAATTATAATTGTAAACATTTTGTGTATAAAATTACCCAAAATTGTCTTTACTTAGATGAAAGCATGTAGTAAAAGAACATAAGAGGGGAGGAAAAGCTAATATACACAAATTAATGCTTCCTATGATTCTTCTAGTCCTATTCTTAGAAAACAGTGCATCTGGAAAGGACAGAGTTGAACGGTATGAATATATGGGGAGCAGATGAGATCTAATTAATACGATATTAGCACTACCATCTCTGTTTTCATAAAGCACTCTACAGTTTTACAAAAGTGCATTCACATCAGTTATCTCATTTAGTAATCAGAACAATAATATGAAGATGACACGATAACCCCATTTTACAAAGACGGCCTTAGAAGCCAAAGTAGAAATGCAATGTAATTAATCTATGAAAGCCAAAGAATTTAGAAAATTCTAGAAAATGAGGCCGAATGCATGTATTCTATCCATTATGGAAAAGTAACCTAAGAGTCCAAGGTCATGGGCATGACTTCATGAGTATTCCCTTCAATTTATCTTAAATCACACACAAAAGGTAACAATTTTATCACTGGCAATTATGCTGCATCACAGTGTGCATGTGTGTGCATGCATACAGACAGTAACAACAGCAGCATCGCTGCTTTCAAATTATATATCCGAACTCAAGTGCCCCACCCCAGTAACTCAGCGCACTATGCTAAGTCCTCCTATCAACACAGCAGGATCCACTCTGTCAATGATTAAGACATCTGGCAGCCTGGTAGCCAAAGCCCTATTCACAAGATCACAGCTGTACCCGCCTGCTTTACTCCTATTTTCTGGGTAATTTCTGAGAAGTCACAACTTCTTGGGGTCTTGTTTTCTTTAACTGAAACAAAACAAAACAAAAAACTAAACATAATTCATGTCTTCCTATTTCAGAGAGTCCTGAAGTTGGTACACATTATCCAGGGTTCTCGGTTGACCATATTGAGTTGAAAATGAATATTAGACACTGACTCAAGGGGAAGTGCTTTCTCACAAGAGCCGAGCACCATCCAGCAAGACTAATCCCATAAAAAACCTACACAAAGGATCAGAAACAGCGTTTCACTTAACATTAGAACCAGCCTTAACAAGTACTGATTATTTCACAGACAACCTCAGAAATGGGAGAACCTGTCCAGATGAAACAGCAAACCATCCAAAGTGTTTCCTTCACCTAGAAGGCCTGAGGAAGATTACTTAAGACTACACTGTGGAAGAATGAAAACCCCATAAGACCCTTCAGAGACAGCAGCTGAAACAACACCCAAGGCTTTGCTTAAGATTTCATGTAGAACCAGAATTTGAGGGAGGAGAGAAGAGAACACTTGATTTTTCTATTAGGCTAGTTATTGAGTATGCCATGTGTTCACATATCTAAAAAATTGAAGAGGAAGCAAGATGGGAAGAAGAGAAGCAGGGAAAGAATGAGAGGAAGGACGGAGAGAGAGAAGGCAAAAGGGAGAAAATTCGAACACGGTGAAAAACCTAACCCTACCCAGTCATCCATCCAATTGCTTCCTAATACCGCCCCCAAACGATAATCTTTTTCTTAAAGTTTCCTATGTATCTTTCCTGAGTCTGGTCAAATACATGAAATCATTATATACTATTTTTCTACTTCTTCTACAGAAATGGTAGCATCTTCCATTACATGTTCTGCACCTTGCTTTTTAATTTTTCTTAGAGCTCCTTCCCTACCAGTAAAGAGACCTTTCTCATTCTTTCATGAGGCTGTAAAGTATTCCATAATATGGATGAACCAGTCCTTCACTGAAGAGCATTGCTACAGTTTTAAAATTTGCAAAAATACCTTCATTTTGTGAAATATGCTTATATTCCACTTCTTAATCTGTCATCTTAGGACATCATCCTTTAATATTTTATCACACACGAAGAAACCACTCTATATGCTACTTTCTCTCTCTTTTCCTTTCCCAATGTTTGTTAGCAGAGTACAGACTTTTTCTTTCATTCCAATCTGCACTTTTGTTTGCTTAGGTTCATCCTTTAGCAGTTTCTTCAGGGCTCATGAAAACTATGTAGCTCACAATGTCTTTCGGTAGTTTTTGTATTGGACAGGCAGCTTGACTAGATATAAAATCTTGGCTCTCATTTTCCTGCTTTGAGTGAAGGCAGGAAAATGAAGATATTGATTCATTACTTTCTGGCATTGAGATCTGCAAAGTCTGAGCAAACAACCCTTTATTTCCCCCCTTATAAGTGACGTGGGGCTTTTTTTGGCATGGCCATCCATACAATCTCTCTTGAAGTCCAATGACTTTGCTAGGATATACCCCCACTGTTCATCATTCTGGGTCATCTTCCACAGATACAAGGGGTGCTCCTTCAATATGTAAATTTAACTCTTTAGTTACTTCTGAAGGGTTTTCTTGAATTATATCTCTAAATACTTGGGTTCCGCTATTTTAGCTTTATTATTCTAAGACTGAACTGTTCTGTCGAAATGCCTTTACCTGTCATCTATATCTCAATTCCTCTCCAATTCTTTTTAATTTTTTATTTGTTTTGTTTGCTTTCTCATTTTTCCCATCCAAGTACTAACCATGCCCAACCCTACTTAGCTTCTGCAATCAGATGAGACTGACCTCATCTGTAGTGTGAGATGGCTGCAGACTGCTGTTCTCATTTCTACCCACTGTACCCGTTACCTTGATCAGTGCATATTCTACACCTTGTGCTCCTACCAAGTGCCTTCATTACTGTGATCTATTTAAACATTTGTGTGTGTGTGCACATGTGTGTGTGTTTTAAGATTTTATTTGAGAGAGACAGAGATAGTGAGAGGGAGCATGAGCACAGAGGTGAGGGAAAAGAAGGGTCCCCACTGAGCAGGGAGCCCAATGTGGGACTCGATGCCAGGATCTCAGGATCATGACCTGAGCTGCAGGCAGATGTGTAACCTACAAAGCCACCCAGATGCCTCTGAACATTTGCTTCTAGATTTCTTGATTCTGAATGTATAGGTTTCAACTACTTTCATTGTCTTGCCTTATTTACTATCTAGTCCCTGCGTTCTTCAATTTCTGCTTTACAGTGAAGTTAGTGCTACATTTAGTTTTTTGAGTAGCAGAAAATTCAGTCACAATTTTCATCAGCTTAAAGGTACTATGTTTCTGTGATATGCTTTTTAATCATTGCTAAGTTCTGTTGCTCTTTTCTACTGCTCTGCATTAATTCAATGACCCAATGGGCCAGTTTCTTTTTTTACAAGAATCACTGAATGAGCTAAATTTTCATGGACTAACCCTCTACACCAATTTTTTTTTCTTTTAAGATTTTAAGTAATCTCTACACCCAACATGGGCCTCAAACTCACAATCCCGAGAACAGTCCCATCCTCTTCCAACTGAGCCAGCCAGGTGCCCCTACACCACACTCTTTATAGGGATAGAAGACTATGCACGTGCATCTGAGAAGAACATGTATTCCGCTGTTAGGTGGAGTGCTCTGTATATGTCTGATAGGTCTGACTGGATTATAGCACTGTTCAGGTCTTCTAATTTCTTATTGATCTTCTGTCTCATCATCCTACTCATTATTGAAAATGTGTACTAAGGTCTCCATTACCATAAAATTGTCTGTTTCTCCCTTCAATTCTGTCAATTTGTGTTTCATATATTTTGGGGTTCTGTGTTTACATTATATGTTTATAATTTATATCTTCTTATATACCTATCAATGTACAATGTCCTTTATTTCTTGTAATTTTTTTTTATTTCAAGTCTACTTTCTGTGACAATAATAAAGCCCAGCTCTCTTTTGGTTACTATTTAGATGCGTATCTCCTGTCCTTTTACTTTCAACACTTTGCTTCTTCATATCTAAAGTTAGTCCCTTCTATACAGCATATTGTACAAACACTCCACTCCATACTCTTAACTCCTCCCTTTTATCTTGTTATTGTCACAGACTGCAACTTTATTCATTGTGTAAGCACACGCATATTCATAAAAGAGTAACAAGCCAGAAGGACAATACTACTTTTACATTTACCTATATAGTTACCCTTGATGGTATTCTTTATTTCTTCTTACAGCTTCAGGTTATTCTCTGATGTCCTTTCATTCCATCCTGAAGGGCTGCCTCTAGCATTCCTCATAGCACATGTCTACTGCACATGAACTCCCTCAACTTTTGTCTGAAAATGTATTTATTGCTTGTTAAATCATGAAGGATAGTTTTGCCAGAATTCTTGGCGGATAGGCACTCCCCATCTTACCTCCCCCTTCTGGGTTCCAACATTTCTATGAGAAATTAGTTGTTAATTTTATTGAGGATCCCCTGTTGTGAAAATTGCTTCCCTTTTGCTGCTTTCAAAATTCTGTCTTTGGGTTTCAACAATCTGACTATATTATGTCTCAATGTGAATCTCTGAGTTTATCTTGCTTGGAATTCACTAAGCTTAGATGGGTATTTCATGTCTTTATCAGATTTGGGAGGTTTTCCATCCCCCCCACCCCCTTCAAATACCTTTTCTGCTCCTTTCTTTCTTCTTCCTACTACTGGGAATCCTAGGTTCATACACTGGTACATATGATGATCTCCCACCAGTTTACTGGGCTCTGTTCATTTTTCCTTCTGCTTCTCAGTTCGAATTATTTCAATGGTCTTATCTTTAAGCTCACTGATCTTTCCATCTACTCAAATCTATTGTTGAATACCTCTAGTGAATTTCTCATTTCAGTTATTATACTTTTTAGCCCCAGAATTTATTTGGTTCCTTTTTATAATTTCTATCTATTGAGATTCTGGTTTTGTTCATACAATGTTTTCACGATTTCCTTCAGCTCTTTGCCCATGGTTAGCTTTAAGCATTGATTGATTTAACACTTGATTTAATATCTTTGACTAGCAATTCCAAAGTCTGGGTTTCCTCAGGGATGGCTTTTGTGAAATTCTCTTATTGTATGTATGGGCAATACTTTCTGGTTTCCTTGTATGTTTTAGTTTTTTTCTGAGAAATAAACATTCTGACTACTATACTGAGGTAACTGGAAATCTATTCTCTTACTCCTCCAGTACTGCTTACTTTTGCTTGTTGTGGGCTGAAGCCATTTGTTTTGACATTTTCAAACTAGTTTCACCTTCGTGTATCTATTTATCTTTCTGTGTTCCTTGTTGTGTGTGGTCACTGAAGTTCCTGATCCATTACCTCTGCCATCAGCCAACAGGGTGACCCAACGCAGATTTCCCTTAAATGTGTGGCTCTAAAACGAGGAGTAGAGGGGAGGAACAAATTCTTAAAATCTTCCAGTAGACACTGCTGGGTGAAATCTCTGCACCTGAAAGGCTGTAATGAGGGTAAATGTCTGTGCCTAGCACTTAGGGATCTGACTGACTTAAACATGCAACTCCAAAGGCCCCACTGCCTACCCTGGCTTCAGCAAGCCCTCTCAGGAACACAGGCTACTGTCCAACAGGCTAATGGGCTGAGGAACAGGGAATGATCACTGGTTTGTGCATGAACTGCCAAATGGCAGCCTCTTCCTTTATCGAGTACTCCAAAGGTTCTTACAAGTTTCTAAACAGGATCCAGGGACCTGAAAGAGTAGACTCTGGTCTTTTTCTCTAGTTTAGTGGTTGTTTTGGTAGAGAGATAAACCCCTTGATCTTCCTACCCTGTCATTTTGAGTGACATCTGCCCCTTTCTTCTAAAAGATGTGTTTTTCTTGGTCCTTTCTGGGAGTAGCTACCCTAAACCATCTCTTCTGTTCAACCAAAGCTTGAAAACGGGGATAATTTGCATGGGAGGACCTATCTGTACAGAAACAACCAATGTTAACAGTCTAGCACTCCAGATATTTTTCTATAAATCATTTTCTATATGCATGTGTATGTATAGTTTTTCTTTTATCCAAGACAATTCATAATTTTTTACTTATAAATTCATGAACATCTTTTCAATAAGTAACAGATACCATCATTTTTACTAGTTATGTATTATTCTAAAATTATTCATTTAAAATATGAAATTATAATAATCTTTTTGCTTTTAAGCAGTTTCTGACTTTATTTTTATTACAATTCTGTAATAAACATTCTTTTAGAAAATATTTTATTTATTTATTTGGCAGAGAGAAAGAGAGAGAGCACAGAAGCAGAGGGAGTGACAGGCAGAGGGAGAGGAAGAAGCAGGTTCCCTACAGAGCAGGGAGCCTGATCCGGGGTTTGATCCCAGAACCCTGGGAACATGATCTGAGCTGAAGGCAGATATTTAACCGACTGAGTCACCCAGGTGCCCCTCTGTAATAAACATTTTATAACTAAATCTCTGCACAGATCTTAGTTTGGAAAGAAGTAGAACAAGTACATAGCACATTTCAATGACTTCTAAAACACACTACCAAACTGGAGAATAAGTTTTCTAAAAGAAAATTAGAGAGGCTTCTAGAAGTGCCCTAGGATAGCTTCCAAAATATGATCTAAGAAAAGGGATCAGTGACTATAAATCAAGAATGAAGCATGATGATGTCATTTTAAGATGGAAATTTTTTGTTTTGCCAGGTTTGCTTCCCTCCTTGCGCGCGCGCGCGCGCACACACACACACACACACACAAATGGATTCCCCATAACAATTAGAAGTAAAATTCTTATGCTGAAACAAGAGAAGAGCACTACAGAGAAAATAAGGATATCAAGTTGAATAAGTAATTATCATTTAAGGATATAAAAAAAGGTTGCATGGGGAACTAGGAACAAGAATGAGACTGTGAGAATTTGATTAGTACACTTCATTCAGACAATTACTAAAAAGCTCACCCTCTAACAATATCACATGAAATCTGACCCTACTACCAATACCATCATCATGATCTCTACCTGTAACCTGAGGCAAGCCATTATTTATTTCACAGCATAATACACAACAGATTAAAATTATCTTTATTAAAGCCCAGCTTCCACCAGGCTAGGACTATTTATTTTAAGTCCCAGGCTTGTTCTAGTTTACATGGTTACCTACATTCCAATCCAGCTTAGAAAGCCAACAGGGCTCACTGAATTAATCAAGTTACTATTAAAGAGCTGTTAGCTCTGCTGGTTCTCTTCTAAAATATCACATTACCTCACTATGTGACCATGAACAAACTAACCAGCCTCCAAAAAACTAAATGAGTGTTGTTATTTAATGTTCATGGGAGTTACTTCCAGTCATCCATTCTTAATCTAATCATCTCCGGGCCAAAAAAATGAAATGTGGGACAATGGGCACTTTTAGAAGCAGTGCTTTCCCCTAATATAGAGGTAGACAGGAAATACAAGCAATAGGTTAAGGAAACAAAGGGCTGGAGAATAACACATGTTGAGCAGTATTACTCCCGAATGTCCGAGACTCTTCTTTATCATCCAAGTTGCATGGCAAAGGATGTCACTGATACTTAGTTATTAGACAAAAATGTTTTTAACAGAAAAGTCTTGGGATCTTGAGACTTGATCACTACTTGCTTCAACGATCCACAAGAGGGAGCCCTGTAGTCACTACATGTGCCACCTTAAAATTGTAAAAAAAATCAACTCAGATGCATATAATCATCAATTATCCTTGGAGATTATTTTAAAAAATGTCTTTTAAATTAAATTCCAACTCAAATCTAGGCAATGTCATGTTGAATGGTAATGGAATAAAAAACCTGAAGAAATTCTATATTCTAACCTTCCTTTAATTTTCCTAAACACACACACACACACACACACACACACACACACACACACACACACACACAAATAGAGCCATATCTGAAAGCCTAGTGTTAATATTGAATAATTACATTTATCAATGTCTATGAGGAAACTTTTCTGGGAAGAATATTTACATTTAGCATGTGCGGACACATGGGGAAGAAAAGAGGTAGGTGCCTAAAGCCACGGTGAAGTCTTTAGTAGAGTAAGTTGTATTATGCGCTGATACGCAGAAGCAGTACAGCAGAGTGAATAAAACACACGAGCTTGGGAGTCACACACCTGAGTTCGAATCCCAGCTCTGTTACTTTTACTAGTTTTGTGACACCAGGAAAGTTACTAAGGTTTTAACACTTTCCTCACTGTAAAATAGGCCTCATCAGACTATTGTGAAAATTAAATAATACATGCAGTATGTCTTTCTGAGAAAGAATAAACACTTCAACATTAATGGCTATAATTATCATACATATCAAATATTTTTAGTTGAGGTATAACTGGCCTGTAATATTATTTTCAAGTTCAAATATTTTTAAACACCACATGACTTCACACTACTTATTTTAACAAAACCAAATTTATTCTTCATGACAGCATAACTTCATCCTGAAGACCACTGCATACTTTTATACACTACAGAAATAAATGCACACATTTAAAAGATTTCAATATGCATACAATATTATTACTTTATTATTTATGTATATAAGTATGTGTGTATGTATGTATATATTAAGTAGGCTCCATGCCCAGCACAGAGCCCAACGTGGGGCTCAAACTCATGACCATGAGGATCAAGACCTGAGCCAAGATCAAGAATCAGAGGCTCAACCAATTGAGCCACCCAGGTGCCCCCAATTTCCATACTTTAAAATGAGTATGTAAGTAGTCCAAGTTTCAATACAAAGAAATAGATGTGCTACTCATGATCTAAAATCAGATCAATGTTAAGCTGTACAACAATATTCTTTCCCTTAAGCAATTCTTATGAACTGGTTTATGGAATGCAAAGTTCACTTTGATAGGATTGGTATAATAATTAATATAAAACTCTTTTAAAGATTATTCTTATTATTGTTCTGGATTAGGCATTTCCATAGTAAGATATGCGATATGTTGGATCTCTCTTATGTTCAGACTCAGAAACTTGAACATAGCTCCTTATTGATTAAATTTTAATTACCTTCTTGGTGAACTGAGAAAGAAAAGAAAGTACACAAAGACTTAATGTGTAACATACAAAATAAGGTCTAAAGTTAAATCTCCTATTCCCCCAGTTCTTCCAAGCACAATTAGAATTAAACTACCATTAAACTGTATTAATAAAATCCATTCTATATTAGCTCCCTAATTTGTGCTATGAAGTTCAAGAAGATATCTAGGGGACCAAATATTCCGTCAGTTTGGGACAAGGAAGCAACAAAAATCAGTGGTTTTCAAACGTAGACATTTCATAAGCACCTGGAAAGTACGTAAATTTTTAAAAATACACACACATGGGGCAGACTGCTGTTTCCTACTTCAATTCAACACAGCTGTGTTCCTCTCTACACACAGTGCTTCGTAAGGGGATTGTTACAGGAAGTAGGAACATTCGGGACAAAAAGGCAGGGAAAACACACATAAGATAACTGTTTCCTAGGATATAGTGAACTATTATAGATATGTTGCTTACATGACATATTATAGATACGATTTCAAGACAAACAGATGATTGGGAACAAAATAAAATTTAATAGAAATCCCATATAAAATATGACCTTAGTCTACAATACCATAGATGTAAGTAGAGGCTGGAATGCTTATATTTGTAATGAGACTAAATTACAAGTGATGAATAGCTACATTAGCAAATCAAACAAATAATGGCTGAAGAAAACATGCTTGTAAATAGTAAAGTATTGGCGAGGTGCTACAGCAGGGAAGATAATAGGAAAAAGACAGTAACAAAGAAAAAGTCATGGCTGAGGGAAACATCAAGCAACAATTTTTAGGTTTAAAGGGAAGAAGCAGGAAAAGCTACCAAATATAAGAATATCCTTGTGCTATATATTAAAGTTATTAGATTGTGCTATATATTAAAGACTGAGATAAGCTATGACAACAAAATCAATAAGACATGGGCTTTTAAACCCAAAATGCACATAGAAACAGAAGTTCTTTCTGATCATAGAACAGTATACAACATGTACCAAAATCTAACATAGCCCTGTTAGGAAGACAGGAAATAACCCCAAATCAAACACATATGAAGATCTAAGGAGAAGTTTAAGGAGTCTGTATGTTTTCATAGCGAGCCGTTACAATAAAGACAACAAAAGACATTGGTTCAGCACAACAGCAGCAACCAGCCTGAATTTGGTTCAAAGTTTCAGATTATACTTAGAGAACCTCAAGTGGGACCCTATAAAACATAACTGGTGGAAGATACAGTTTTAGTCAACGTGATGCAATGGAGCTAGAGGCCAGGAACAAAGAGATGAACAAGACTAAAAAAAAAAGCCTAGAAAAGTTAAAAGCTTTTAGGCTACAATATAAATATCCTGACAAGTTCCCTTGCTGCCCTAGTATGGGGTGGAGTAAAGTGCTAAAATGAATACAAAGCTCTAGATAATGGGTAAAACACATTAGCACTGACTGGAACATGACCACGTGCCAGAAGTAAGAGAAAATGGAAAGAACTGCATTTACATGGACATGAAAAAAAAAAAACTGTAAAAAGAGCATATTCCTTGTATTACATCTTGTCTGATATTGGCAGAGAGAACATGCCTTCCACTCTGGATGACGTCAGTAAGCTCTAGTGAATTCCATGAAAAGAAGTAACTGTCAAGCTGGAAGCTTCTGTTACTATTTAATAATGATGCCTGAATCTTGCAAAAAACAAAACCAAAAAAAAAAACCCCACCCAAAAACCAAACCTCATCAGATTTTTCTAAGTGTACACGCAGAGTTATAGCAGTTCTTTTACATTTTAGATATTAGTTACTTATTATTATATAAGCTAAAAATTACGTGTAACTAAAAGAATGATTCATTACATTTAGGGACATACAATTTTAGAAGCAAACAAGAGATAAAATCTGACAAAATGTCAACAGAGAATTCATTTCATCAGGTCCAATAAATTGAAGCCTCAAAGTATTGTATTTCAACAGACCAGGTATAGAAAAGTATTTGCAGGAATATTTGGGGCTTTTAATCCAGCCTACTGAAAGTAAGCCACTGTACTCAAAAAGAAGGAAAGTGAAATGTGGAGTCTCCTGGTGGTCTGTAGAGTTCAGCAAAAGCAGAAACTTGAGAAAGTCTGGTGAGGAGAGGCCATCATATTAAGGAATGATACTCGAGGGGCGCCTGGTCCGCCTTTGGCTCAGGTCATGATCCCAAGCCCTGCATCAGGCTCCCTGCTCAGCAGGAAGCCTGCTTTTCTCTCTCTCACTCACTCCCCTGTGTGTGTTCCCTATCTAGCTGTGTTTCTGTCAAATAAATTAAAAAAGAAAAAAAAAAAGGAATGAAGCTTGAGAGCACAAGAGCCCAGGTTAGGGGGATACAGCTCTGGAGCACCTTGTTGTGTAAACCACTCTCCTGTGGGGCTCATGTCTCCGTCAGCCCCTTGGTCTATCTAATTATAGAATTTCTCTCTCTGCCCGCTTCTTCTCACCCCACATTATCTTTTCCTCCCAATGTGTTAGTGCTATGTATCACCCACTGCCACTAGGTGCCTCAAGCGTAGAATTTTCACAACATAAAATCAAGAGATTGGATACATTAAACTTAGTTCAATGAAGGATATCCAGAAACAGTTTTTAAAAGCTGGAGGGCCAGAAATCTGTACCTTTGTGAAAGTAATTCCCAAACACAGCAGGTCTGAGTGTTAAGGATCTTTTTTTTTTAAGACTTTTTATTTATTTCACAGAGAGAACGAGTGAGCACAAGTAGGGGGAGCGGCAGACCCCCTGCTGATCAGGCAGCCCGATGTGGGGCTTGATCCCAGGACCTGGGATCATGACCTGAGTCAAAGGCAGACACTTAACCAACTAAGCCACCCCAGCGCTCCGGGGATCTTTTTAAAATTGGATAAAAGCCTAAGTTTCTGAGTAGGTCTCAAGAAAGTGTTAACACTAACATTTTCATATATATGATACATGTTACCTTTTGTTCTATAATGTAAAAGTTAATAAGAACAAAAACAAAGGTAAAAGAATGCTTCAGAAAATCCCTTTAGAGAGAAATGATACCTGGGAAAAAGTTTTGATTTCTTGTCCCACAGAACCACAATAATACCTAATAAATTCTCGAAGAAGTTAGCATAAGTAGCCCACTAAAGCATCAGAGACAAAAAATAAGAAAAACCTGGTTAAGAATTAAAGTTTCTGTGCAATATATTCATTTCAAAATCTAACTTAAAAATACAGAATTTACTGATTAAAGCAGAATCACTGTAACAGAGATGCCTGACTAATAACCCTGACTACAGATATGTACCAAGTTTTTGGGAAACACTTCTTGGCAAAGAGGATTTGTGATCACCGAAATCCCTCCCTCCTCTGTAACAATGAATACAAGTAAGTTTTGAATCATAAGTTTGAACTCTTTCAGTTCTGTATGAATAACCAACCACAGAACTGGTCTAATACCAGTTATTTAATAAATATGTAATCTGAATAAAAACCCATCACTTTAAATAAGCACATGATTACCAAACTTTCTATCTAGAAATCACTTCAAAATACAGATCGAAAATACAAAAAGTTACAAACTAAATAAATAGTACAATATCCTTTACCCACATTTGTCATTGTTAATATTTTATTCTATTGCTTTAACATTTGCACAGCGTGTGTGTATGTGTGTGTGTGTGTACAATTCTCCTTCTGGACATTTGCGAGCAAGTTATAAACATGCTGGTCTTTTATTCCTAAATACTTCAGTCAATAATACCACAATTTAATACATTTCCAATTATAAACAAACCCAAAGTGAACATCTTTGGACATACATTAACATTTACACACGATTATTCCCACTGCATACATTTCTGGGGGTGAAATCAAAGGAGAAAGATGTTTAAAACTCTTGATGCATACTGAGGAACTGCCCCCTAGAGCCTGTCATAATGTTACTGTCTATCACCAGCACTGGAACGGACAGTTTAACCTAAATTTGGCAGGAATTTGTCTGTTTAGAAGTAAGGCTGAGCACTGTTTCTGCATTTAAGGTATTTCTGTGTTGAATTAATTTTCTTCTGTTGTTTCTTTATACCCTTTTGGAAAGACTCAAAAGTTAGAACTTGCTATATGATAAGGCCTATGACAAATCATATTGTAAAAATAAATTTATGGGCCTTCAGAGAAGATGGATTTATGACAAAACACAATCCAAACAACAAAAACTCAAGGCAGAAAAACCTGTAATATCTACAGAATAAAACTGCTGCTGAGGTCCTACTTCTATCTTTGGAGTTTGGAAATTGTTCCCTAACTGGACAGCTCTCTCAAGGACAATTCACCTTAATACTGTAAACCTAAACAATTTATTATAAACTATATTACAAAAAATCTTAATAGAAAAGCTCAATATTGTAGTGTAGATGTCTAGTTTCTGGGTAAAGTAGTAAAGATAATAATACATCAACATGGAGAAAATCATAATCCGGAAATCAGTTACAACTATTCCAGCACTTAAGTGTTACACCTCACAGATACAACACAAAATTACTGACAAAAAATGGTTTTAATTAACATGTAACAGCATACTACATCTCTTTGCCTGCCAATTCTGGTGCATTTCCCCCTATTTTGTAAGCTTTCCCTCTCTTTAGAAAGACCCAACTTTGTTGGGTACAGAGTATAGGACAGATTGCAGGAGAGAAATCCTAACAGTGTTAAAGATAGTACCAGAATAATCCCAGACAGGGGTGATAAAGGTCTGAATCAAGCAGGATAAAAGATAAAAGAGGAAAGAAGTATGGCAGTTACTTTCAGTTAGAGAATACATGGAATTTAATACAGACTGGATTTAAGCAACAGAAGAGCAGAAAGAGATAGGAATTTTACAACAAGGAAATTAAGAGTGACTTCAAGTTACAACCACAGAGATGCACAGAAGAGGTGTTAAGGAGCTGTATATAGAGAGAATTCTAACTTCAATCAATTTAATACATGTATCTAGAAGTTTGCAATCTGAATATCTAGAAACTATTTTAACTTCAGCTTGTACTGTTTTGTGCCATTGTGAAAAATAAAATGTTATTTTTAATTATAGTTACGGGAGAAGGCACATTACTAAAGTCTTTCAAATACTTCAGTCCCTCTGAAGGTTTAAATTTATCCTGGAAAGTTACTTAAGGGTAGGTAGGTGTCTTCCACCAAGTCTGAAGAAGAGAAGGCTCCTGGAGATGGCTCCCGGGAGGTTATAGTCATAGCAGGAGAATGTGCTCACTCTGATTAGATCACATTTCACAAAACATACTAGATTAAGTTTTTTTTTTTTTCTTTTAAGAATTCTGAGCTCTGTGATAAACAGTACCCACATTACCTGTAGGAAAAAATGATTCATTTTTTTCCTATTAAAAAAAAAAACCTCCAAATTTTATTATCGTTTTGGCTTAGAGATCCTGTTTTGCAGTAACTATAGAACCAGTCCTACAGTGAGTCAATTTTCCAACTACAATCTAGAGTTTTAGACATCTGTCACTTTTTGTAAACAGTGTAATGAGGTCCAGAGCTGTAAGATACCATACCACATGGTTCCTACAATGGGTCTAAATCACCAGATCAGGATCCAAATGTAAGAATCCAAATGCAATTTAACACCTTCAAGTCTGGTACTGCTTCATACTGTTTTCAACATTCTACGTCACTAGGTTTCATTTTTTACCTGAGTATCTTCATCTCTTAGAAGCAATATCTTATCCCTTTATCTTTATTATTATCATCAATATCTTAGGTCTACTCTCATTCTGTCCTTCAGATGTTATATCATTTGCTCCTGGTTTTGTTATGATTTAGAAGGTATCCATCCTATTTTAATTCCACCAGAGATTACTTCCAACAATTGGATCATCTGTAACTTCCCTCTCCCAACATGTCCCATCATGTCCCTCATTTAAACCAATACTTTATAATAACTGTATTTTTCAATCCTGTTTCTCTAAATTCAGTTAAAGACAAGGGGTTATACTAGAGACTCCCAATACAACTGTACCTTTCTATATAATAACGACAATATTTGGACTTAACCTTTTACTGATATCCCTATTCATAGCCAATATTTGTATATTACAATATTTATAAATAATTTCATTTAAGCTTTTCAATAATATAATTCACATGAATCAATATTCAAAGGGGTCTACAACAAAGTGTTTTTCTTTCATTTTTCTAAGCCACTCATTTCCTCCTAGAAGCAATGAATGTTATCAACGTATTGCTAAAAAATCCCCCCCACAAAACCTAGGTATTAAATCATGCTTATGTACCTCCCTAAAACAAATCCACTAAGGCTGAACTAGTTCTTTAATACTTTTGGAATCCTTTTTGCTAATATTTTTGGAACATTTTTTAACAGACACTTAGAGTAAGAGTATACTTGTTTCTTAAAAACAATCATTAGTCTTTTACAGTCTCTTCAATAAATGCTGCTGGGAAAATTGGACAGCTACGTATAGAAGAATGAAACTAGACCATTCTCTTACACCACACACAAAGGCAAAATCGAAATGGATGAAAGACCTCAACGTGAGGCAGGATCCACCAAACTCCTAGAAGAGAACATAGGCAGTAACCTCTTTGACATTGGCCACAGCAACTTCTTGCAAGACACGTCTCCAAAGGCAACGGAGACAAAAGTGAAAATGAACTTCTGGGACTTCATCAAAATAAAAAGCTTCTGTACAGCAAAGGAAACAGTCAACAAAACAAAGAGGCAACCCACAGAATGGGAGAAGATATTTGCAAATGACACTACAGACAAAGGGCCGGTATCCAAAATCTATAAAGAACTACTCAAACTCAACACCCAAAAAGAAGATGAACACATCAGAAAATGGGCAAGAGACATGAAGAGGCACTTCTCCGTAGAAGATATACAAACGGCTAACAGACACATGAAAAAATGTTGAGCGTCACTAGCTATCAGGGAAATTCAAATCAAAACCACACTGAGATACCACCTTACACCAGTCAGAATGGCCAAAATTAACAAGTCAGGAAACAACAAGTGTTGGAGAGACTGCAGAGAAAGGGGAACCCTCTTACACTGTTGGTGGGAATGTAAACTGGTGCAGCCGCTTTGGAAAACAGTGTGGAGATTCCTTAAAAAATTAAAAATAGAGCTACCCTCTGACCCCGCAATTGCACTACTGGGCATTTACCCCAAAGATACAGATGTAGTGAAAAGAAGGGCCATATGCACCCCAATGTTCATTGCAGCAATGGCCACAATCGCCAAACTGTGGAAAGAGCCAAGGTGCCCATCAACAGATGAATGGATAAAGAAGATGTGGTACATATATACAATAGAATACTATGCCTCCATCAGAAAGGATGAATATCCAACTTTTGTAGCAACATGGACTGGACTGGAAGAGATTATGCTGAGTGAAATAAGCCAAGAAGAGAAAGTCAAGTAT
>PITA01008407.1:0-84621 GCA_004023965.1 Spilogale gracilis
GGGGGGGAGGATTTTTTTCCTTAAAAAGTGTTTATGCTGGGGGTACATATATTGTTACCTAGGCTAGTTTCCTCTGAGAGTTTGGTTGTAACCAGCCTAAAGAAGAAAAATCAAAATGCTTTAAGCAGAGCATGGACTGCCAGAGAGACTTCATAAGGCTTCTTTCCATTGGAACCCAGATTAAAAAGAAAATAAAAGCCAGAATGTATTATAATTGTACATTCCACTTATAACCAACTAGCACATGCCAGTTGATTTTCCAAGGAAATGATTAGTTTGGTTGAGTTTTTTGTTTTTTTAAGGGACAACATTTCTTGCCATTGCCTAGCATTTACCATCTCTGACATCGTAAACATTGTCAGGAGTTAATCTGGATTTACAGAATTCAGCTGAAAGCGAATTCCAGGCAGGTTTCTACCTCAACCACCCTGGGCTGATGGGTATCTCTCTTCTCTTAAATATATCCAGATAGGGAATTTGAAAACCTCCCCAGGAATCTTTTCCAGCGTTCATAAAACCTTCACTGCCAATAAGATCTTTCCATCTAACTTAAATTCCTTTGGTTGTAATTTAAATTCATTTCCTCTTCTTTCCTCGTTAGAGAGGAGAGTACTACCCCCGGTAGTCATTCCTCTAAATACCACTGTTGAATACTCACCTCAGGCTTCCTTCCTGGATGTAAAGGAGTTTTATTTCAGATGTCATCTATTTATAATGTCTTTTTTTACATTGGCTTCTGTTTTCTCAAGGTTAAGTCAATCAACTACGATCCCTTAACGGTGTGAATTTCCATAGTTGATTTTGTGAAGTTCATTCTACAATTATTGACATGTTAAGATGTCCCATTTCTGTAGTTTCAATCAGATCTTATGTATTAGATCATGAAAATCTAAAAGACCATTGGAATTTATATTGTATGCTTTCTTGGAAAGGGTGAGATGATATTCCCAATCTGTTAATGGTCACTTCCTAGCCCTCAGCACTTCAGGCAAGCAATTTACCTCTAGATATCACAATGTGGAGAATACCTTGCTTTTCACAACTATAAAATGAGATGAACAAAATAATTTTGAAGTCTTAGTCAACTTTAGTGTTCAAAAATTCTACGATTATGTTCTAAGCAGTTCTTTGACCAAAAAAAAGAAAAAAATACAGCTATTCCCCCCTAACTACTATTATTCTCATTCACAATTGCCAGTGTGCATCACCTTATTACTGATTTCTCAAGCAAGAATCTCCAATTTCTATTCAAAAAATTTTCATTAAGGTATGTTAGTCCTCTTGGGTACCTGCTCCTGCTTATACACTACTCTCAGATACAAGTTTTTGCCTGTGATAAATCATTTTTCAGTTTATTACCTAAATGTTTTTGCAAAGCCACTGATATATGGTATTTTTATTAAGTATATGTTATATATTTAATAAAAATATATATTAAATATATAAATATGTTAAATATATATGGGCATTTTTATTAAATAGCTTTCAGTCCACTAGAAAGGAGTCTATAATTCTCCATCTTTATCCCCACAGACATATTCCTCATCTTTTATGCCCTATGATCTTTTAAAGCACATACAAAATGAGCATTTTGAGAATACAATAACACATCGAGTTCCCTTTAAAAGATAATTTTTTTATTTCAAACACTTAAGTAGTATGGAATTTTTAAAAAATTATATTATTGAAAGAATTCTCAAAAGTAGGACACTGAAAAAATTCCATGGCAGAAATTTTTTTGGGGAGGATCTCTTTCTCCAGTGATTATATACCGAGCGATCAATTTTCACTTCATTTCCTTTTAAACTTTTGCTGAACTTTGAATTAAGCATCCGAAGGCGCATCAGGGCTAGCCGTATCACCTCCTTCAGTTAAAAAATCCAGTGTCTGCTGAAATGTTCTCAGGGATTTTATACTAAAGGTGGCTATTTTCCTCTGCTCTCTTGCCCTTTTATGAATCTGCCGGGCCTTTCTTTGCCCCTTCTCTGGCAGACACACCTTACTTTTTCCTCATTTTCTATGTGACTTGAAAAATGTTCCTCATCAAGCCTAATGGTTAATTAAATAGAGTAAGTCTAAATTTTACCATATTCCAGATAGCAAAATGGGGTGGATAAGTTGTACACATTTGAGCTATTCTTTCTGTTATAAGATTGCTAGCAATTTATTGCCTGCTTCAAACAATCCCTCTATCTGGGTTTTAAGCCACTGCCTCCCCCACCCTCTGGGCCTCACCAGGCTCCTGTGCTCAGGCCTCTCTCAGCCCGGTCCACCCAGGCTGTGGTGGTGGTTTTTGTAGCAACAGAACACAAAGCAAGTGCCCTGGACTCACTAGCTGGCTGATGGGTCTGCTTAGCTGTCAGCCAACATTTCTAATGGTTCTTCTCATGTTTTGTCCTGTTCCACACCACATAGCTGGTGCTACCTGCCCCTGAGTGCCTCCTGGCTTGGTGTTGGTGTTGGTGGTGAGCAAGGGGAACGGCACGCTTGCGCTCCCTATCTTCAGTTCTACTCCTTAAATTCTGAATGGCTTCAAGAATGCTCTCCACCACTCCTTTCATCTTGTCATTCCTTTCTTTACCTCGGTTTCCCCACCCTTGTCCCCTCCTGTGTCTCCTGCCCTTCATTCCTCTCATTACACTGGAATCAAAGCAAAATAGTGAGGGGGAAGTGGGGCTCAGAGAATCATCAAAAGGTTCTTTCTCCTTATTTGTTTAGGTTCTCTGAAGCTCCTCACCACCCGCCCCCCCTTTTGAAGCTATTATTTATTTATCTGAAAAAGAGTACACCCACATGAGAGCACAAGAGGGAGAGGGAGAAACAGGCTTCCAGGCTGAGCAGGGAGCCCAATGTGGTGTTTGATGTGGGGCTGAATTCCAGGACCCCAGGTTCATGACCTGAGCTGAAGGCAATTCAGCTGACTGACTGACACCCAGGTGCCCCTCCTCACCATCCTTCTAAGGTCATGACTTAAATGATATTTCCCTCCAATTTTTAATTCCAAAAACAAAGCTTACCTTTTCTTAGCTCATAGTCCAGTACTAGATTCCAGTTTTGAACACATGTCCTGTTCTTTAATTTTCCCGAGACACTAAGCAGTAAGTGGCTCATTCTTTAGTGATAAACCAATTTACACATGGCTCGGGGTGGTGCAAAAGATTGTTTTAATTTAGGTTCTCAGATATTTATGCCTATTTATATGATCCATTTACACGAAAGGCTGCTTTGGGGTCTACCTTTGAAATCCCCTGCTGAAGATCCATCTGTCATTCTCCTTATGTAATATTGTCACCTTGAATTCTGATAAAGAGAAATTCATGTTGGCTGGAGGACCACTTAGAATGTCAGCCAAAGCAATACAGTATTCGTGCACATTAAGACTTGGCATCAAGAACATGTTAAATGAAAGGTATACAAGATTCTGGAGCTTTTTGTTCCACATCTTGTCACTCATCCTCCTCCCTGAAAAGTCTCCACTGTCATTTAATACTATAAAATAATATGAAACATACTCATTCTGAGGCTGAATCAACCATGAACAATAAATTAACTTGCCACCCTTGCTATAAACTTAGCCCAGAGAGATCTACTGACTGAATCACAATATGGAATTAGTGAGATAGCAAAGTGACAAGTCCTTTGACATGAGTGACAGATCTACTTGGATCTACTCTTAATAAATACCACCAACATTTGTAAGACTCAGGATAGTTTTGGTCTTAGAGACCTCTATCACAAGGATGGTAAAAAATAGGTCTGAGTCTGAAAATCATAAATTATTATAATTCTACCAACGTGGACTCACAAATATGCAAATGAATACTAAAGTTAATCCGATCAGTTGTTAGAACTCTGAGAACCCAGAGAGAGGAAGGAAGCCATCAGTGACAATTCTAAAGCCCACTGAAGTGGCCCCATGGCCATCAGAATCAAGTCCACATCCCTGGCACTCTGCTTAGCATCCTGTGGACATCTGCAATGTCCTTGCTCCCCTCTCCCCTCTCACTGCATCTCTACTGAGCTACATAGAGTTAAAGAAAGTGACCCACTCTCTCACCTTCTGGACTGACTGTATGATGTTACAGTAGCTTCCCCCTCATCTGCAGTGTTGCTTCCCTGGATTTCAGTTATGCAAGTTCAATGGCAGTGCAGAAGCAGAGGATCCTCCTATGTGTATGGTCAGGAGGTCAACAGTAGCCTAACGCTAGATCACAACAACTGCGTCATTTGCCTCATATCATCTCATCACACAGATATTTGGTCATCTCCATCATCATCAGAAGAAGAGTGAGTATAGTATGATAAGATATTTTGAGAGAGACCACCTTCCTGTAATGTGTATCACAGTGTATTGTGATACTTGCTCTATTTAATTATTAGTTATTATTGTTAATCTATTGCTGTGCCTAATTTATAAATTAAACTTTATCATAGGTATGTGTGGGTGGGAAAAATACTATATATAGGTTTCAATACTATTCACCATTTCATGTATCCACTGAGGGTCTTGGAACATATCCTTGGATAAGGGGGGACTACTGTACTTCTACTTAATAAGTGAGGAAAGTAGAGAACAGACATGTTGAGTAACTTGCCCATACAGTTACCAAGTTACAGGCCCAGAATTACAAACTGTTTGACTCTTGCACTGTGGCTCTTAACTTTTTAATTATATTTATTTAATACTTAATATTCTATTATTATTATCATGAGGCACTCAGTAAGTACATAATAAATAAAAAGAAGTTAGAATAACTCTTTTCCTGAGATGTGCCCAGTGTTACTTCATGCTTATATAATGAAGCTGTGGCATTCTAATATGAATGAGTACACTTTATTTTGTTTGCTTTTACTAATTTTGACTTCTAGAACTCCATATTCTTCACCTTTCATCACATGAATACAATAAAGTTTTCATTACCCCAGAAAAAAAGGTATACTTCCAGGGGCAAAACTTATTGTCAGAAATTGATGATGCAGAAGTGGACACCTCCTTTAGAAACATCAGTCTCCTGGGCAGTCTCAAGTGGATAGTCTCTACATTGCGAAGCAAAGATTGTAGGATGGGATTATAAGTAGCCTATGTGCTGTCTTTCCCTACCTTCCATTACTGGTTGTAATTACTTCAAAACCTCAGTCAAACTTAGCTGTTTTAAGTAAATCAAGAATTGTTAGAGAAACAAGAAAATGTCTATTCTCCTCTCTACCCTCTTGCCCAATCAACTGAATATTAATTGAGTGCCTACTATGAGCATTCATCTGTGTTCTGCTCCACTGAAATTAGATAAGCCTAAGCCATGGTACTTGTCTTCAAGGGGGCAGCCAATCTAATTGGGAAGATAAGATGTACACAAGAAACAATGGGAGAGGATGTCCTACACAGTAGATAATTGTGTTGTCAGTTGTGTAGACTCACCTTGGAGACTGTAAGAGTTCAGAAGAGAGGAAGATTCATGGAAGCCAGAGAAATGAAAGATATTGGGGAGGAGGTGGGAAACTGGGTTTTGCAGAATGAATAGGAGTTGTATAAACACAGAAGAAAGTGGAAGTCATTATGCATACAGGAAAGATTTGGCAATGGAATAAATATTTGTAGGATCTAAAGACAGTGTCTAGCTAGAAGAGCAAAGTATTTTGGAGGTTGATGAACAACATGTGTCCATATTGTGAAGGGTATCCTTGAATAACAAGCAGATGAATAATAATATATTTAGAGCTAAACGAGCCCTGGAGAGTGTCTAAATTGGCCAATTCCCACTGATAACAAATGATCTAGCCCCAAATTTATCACTGATTTGTAATACTGGGCAAGTTAACTCTCTGAAAGATAATCATTCGGTTAAAAGCATAGGAGAGGTTTCTAGTTATAAACTGGGACTTGGTCTTCTGATATTAGCTCATCACTAAGGCATATGATCTTGTGAAAGTTGCTTATCTTCATGGGGCCTCAGTTTTTACATCTGTAGGTAATAGGCTTTGAACTCTTTGATTTCTAATGACATTCTGAACTCCAAGATTCATGACTTCATGATTTATTTTGGATTTTTGCACTTGTATGATCTTTTATGATGGATGGCCTGGGATAGATTTTCAGACTAAATTCATTTAATAGCTAGAGTTTCTCTTAAACCAATTGTTCTAAGTAGCATATTGGATGTGTTATGACTTTGTGTGGCCATGAAAAGTAGAGCCATAAGAGATTTTAAGGCTAAAATAAGCCTTGCCAGACATAGGCTGAAGTGGAAAATCATGTTCAGTTAGCTCCTACCTTTACATAAATGGAATGATGTAGTGTTAATCCATGATATAAGCTATTTATTGAACACCTTTTTGTGCCAGGAATTTTATATGTAATATATATCATTTATATAATAATCCTTCAAATAAATGTTATTTCTATTTATTATGCAAAACAGGTCTGATGACTTTCCCCAAGTAACTTAACTCATTGGTAGCAATGCTGAGATTCATTTCCAAGGATGTTTTCACATAAACCTCTGTATTTTTTTCTCTGCTTAGTCAAAGATTAAGTGGCACACATTGCTGAAAGCTATGTTGCCATTTCCATACGGAGTTGGGAAAATTTAGAGTATATAGGAAAGATGAAAGAATTAGCCCCTTAGAAATAATTACGAGTTTGAATTCCCTTTATATTTAGACCAGAGAGTCAAATACCATAGCTGGAATTTAAAAGTGACAGAAAAGTCTTATGACTAATAATAGCATTTGTAGTCATGAGGATTGGGACAAAAAAGGAGCAATCAGTAAGCCTTATGGTCAAACATTCAGCACCAAGGGGTCAGCAAAATATTTTTTCCTAACTTCAAATGTTATGCGAAGAGATGCTAAGGACTGACTACAATTGTGGCTTGTGACTTTAAGAGATCTTTGAAGTAGGGGTGGTCATGAATCATCTGCTATGTCAGAAAGGCTAACTATTATATTTTCTATCTGAGTACCTATTTTTTCCGACATTGTCGACAAAGTATGAGGATGGAAATTCTATTTAATAAGCTTTCTTAATTGTGGCACATTTTGAAGTGTGCATATAAAAATTCCACTGTCAGGATTATTAAACGGCTCTAGGTATTATCTTCATGGAGTCAATGATTTTACATTTTGGTTCTAATCATTCTGATGGAATGTTTGTCTTAGAAGTAATTTTTTCCAGTGCAACTCCCTGGGTGCTTATTCAAGATGCTGGGCTGATGCACGAACTTTTCCTGGGCGAAGGAATTCAGATAAACAGGGTGCTCCCAACCAACATGAGAATTTAGAATGCTCTCAGAGAAGTCTTTTGTCTATGTTAGGTACCAATTAGTTGCAGTTCATAAATCTACTAGAGAACTATTATTGTAATAGTTTACTTCTGGTCTCTGGTTACTCACCTCTATATGTGCCAGAGTATGGAAAGTAGGATGTGGCACACCAGGGATTAATTTAGATTCAAATGGGTATCACATAGTAAGGAGTTTACAGACTACACATTTTTCTACCTTTAGAAGAAAGGGGTTATACTAGCATAAAGAGTAGTTATTTTAATAAAGGCAATCTGAGAAGTGCATCCAGAGTGAAACTCTCTTAAATGACATGAAGTATAAGAATATAATACACTGTTCAGAGAAGCAGTCTCTGAGAGTCTCTTAGGCTTTGGAGATTGGTCTAGAGAAAAAATATTTCAGGTCATCACCCAATGCCACTTTTAACATTCCTACTTACTTATGACTCAGTCAAACTGGTTCTTTCAAAGAGAAAGGAGAACTGCAGAATCAGAATGCCACCCTTTGTTTATTCTCTCATTTTCTCAGATCCCAAGAAAAAATTATTTTCTCTCTGCTGACAGTTTATGTATCTCTGGCCCCACAAGTTTTTGCTTGTTGTGAGATATGTGCAGGAAAGGGTGGCATAGTATCTTTCATTATAGATACTAACTGCTGGAAGTATATATAGCCTCTTGCATCTCAAGACAACATGAAATAAAGGGTGGAAAAGTTAGCAGGACTCATTCTACCTACCTGGCTTAGGATTTTTGATGGGGAACCATGAAATAGCATTACCACCTACCCAAGAGCATAAGCCCACTATTTCAGAGTCATCCTTGATTCTCCCCTTGCCTCATCTTCTATATCTAAATCATGATAACCTGTCAGCTCTATCTTCAAATATATCACTAATATATTCACCACTTACTGTCTCTACCACTGGTCCAAGTTACTATCATCTGTCATTTGTTTACTCTAATAGTCTCTTAGATGTTCTCCCCACAACCATTCTTGTACCCCCATCCCACTGACCTCTCATTCTCCACTTAGCAGCCATATAGAATCATTAAAATTGTAAATTACATCATATCACTCCTCTACCCCCAAACCTTCCAATGATTTTTTTGATGCACTAGAATAAAACACAAACTCTGCTTAGCCTAAAAAGCCCTATATGAACCTCCAGTTCCATCTTATACCTGACTCAATGATGCTCATTTTCTTATAACCACAGTGGCCTTCTTGCTGTTTCTGTAACTCACCAAGCTTATTGCTGTCCCCAAGAACTTTGCATTTATAATTTCTGTGGTCTTTCAAAATTTTAAATAATTCCAGTCTGAACCCAAATGTCATTTTGAAGGAAATACATTCCTTTCCTTTGAAGGAAAAAGGGCATTCCCTATGTAAAGAGGCTCCTTCTCTCCGCATCATTCTCTATAGCATTCCCCTTATTTATTCTTTATGGCACTTGTTTATTTAATTGGAACTGTTTTGTTTATTTAATTGGTTTCTTGTTTACTGACTCTCTACTAGACTATGAGCTACTTTAGAGCATAAACTTTGTCTTATTCTTTGTTGTACTCCGAGCATCTAAAATCATGCCTTAAATATTTGTCAACCGAATGAATGGGTAGACGAAGGGAGAGATGAATGACAGAGAGATGGATGGAAATAGATACCTGGGACTGTGGCCAACAAACATAAAGCGAACTACTCACAGGTGCCAGTAGGAGAGTACAGAGAGTATTTAAGTTGTAATATCCCCAGAACAAAGGTCAGTTCCTCAGATAGATTCCATTTCATTATTACGTCTGTGGAAATTTTCGGAAGCACTAGATGCCTACACCAAGAGCTCTATGAGTCATTTGTTTCCTTGAGAATCTGGAAACTTTATGAGACAGTCTTGAGAAAGTGCTTCCTTCTAGCCAGCTAGTCCAAATGCTGCTTTACTTTCATAGTGGAGGGTGCCCTTGGGGGAAATAGAATGTCATGACTTTGAGGTGGGTCAAGTTTTAGGAGGTCAAGTAGAGCACTAAGTCAAAAACAGATGGTCTGGATACAAAAAAATAATAGAGCTACTTGCATTACAGGCACAATTGTGTGGTGGTGGTCTCTGGCCCACGAGTCATTGATACATGTGTTTTCATACACACTCACAGAGAGAGAGAGAGAGAGAGATAGAGAGAGAGAGAGAGATGAGAGTCAAGGGCTCTCATTTAAAATGTAAAAGTCTGAATTTGTCATTCAAATGTATCTATGGTTAGACTTCCAGTTGGATGCGTTTTCCATTTGCCCAATTTTAAGTGTTAACCTGGAGAATATTCAGACTGCCTTTTCTCCTCCCCTCACATCTGAGCCACAAGCTCCTAGCATTCTGTTTTTATGTAGGAAACCAGATTAAGTAAAACAACTTCTCTCCCTAAGGTAAATCCTCTGGGGGACAGTCTGGAGCAAGCTGTCCCCTCCTGTGCAACTACACACTCTGTATTCAAATAGAACACTGTTAACATTTCTTTTAATTGTATTTTCTCCACAAATCTATTTCAAGAGCCCATAATACTCTTAAACGGTAAGCCAAGAGGATTATGGTGGCAACTTTATTCAAACAAATCCATTACTCCTTGAGAGAGGGATTAAACAGGGCTCCCAGGCGGCCGTCTGGCAGGGTACTTAGCTCTCAAGAGGTTGCCCAGTGCCCAGGATCAACAACTGAAAGAATGTTCTAGAGAGAAGGTACTGAAGGTCTTGACTGATGCAGAACTCAAGTAACCTTGCCATAAGAGTTTACAGCTTTCTTCCATAGAAACTTATTCTCTCCTTTAGGGAGAAATGCTCTCCTTTAGGGAGCACTTGGCATTTAGCAAGTTCCTAAGATAGCAAAACAAGAAGAAATATGTCTGCTCTAATTCCATCTTAAAGCTTAAACAGCTGCATGTGGGGCATGAGGAGATTTTGAATTTTGGAAGGTGGGAAGGATTACTCTTGGTTAAGTTCAGTGTACTTCATGATATTCCATCTGGCCCTCTCCTTATTCATTGTGTGAACTTGGGTAAGTTAATTGAAATTTTCTGTTCCTCAGTTTCCTTATCGTGGGGACAATAATAAATAACTCTCAATGATGTAAACAGAACTAACTGAAATAATGTTTACAAAGCTCACCGCAGAGGCCTGGCACAAAACAAGGACTCTATAAATATGAATTGTTATTATCAAAGTTTTTATTTCTATCTTCTCCCTTGTTCAGGTGAGACAAGTTGCTCTGAGCACTGCTGGGACCTTTCTTTCTCAATGTCTGAGACACAAAGGCATCCAGAGGCTCCTACTAGGGTGACTGACTGTCCCAGTTTGTCTGGGACTGAGAAGGTCCCAGGGACACCGCACCTTCAGTGCCGAAACCAGGAGAGACCAGGGCAAACTGCGCTGGGCAGTCACTGCCATTGGAAGAGTTCCACCCCACATTCCAAGTTCTGTGAGGTCTTCCTTAGGCTAGGCAGTGCTTCAAAAAACAGTCCCTTCTGATGCTCTTTGAAATTCACCTTGTTTCTGGAAAATCTTTAGATCTTGCCCTTACATCATCTTGGCAGACATGGGGCAAAAGGCAGTGCTGTGTTTCATAGGCCAAGGCAAAGCGGGGTTCTCTAGGCATCTTCCCTGGCTTGTTTTTCAATTCAGGGTTTATAACTCCAGGGCCCGGATGTCCGGCAGGCTGGGAGGTAGACCATAGAAAGGAATCAGGATAAATGAAATGACTTTTGCCATTGGCTTGTCCAGTACACCTTGCCAAGAGGTTTTTCCCTCAATTTTAAACACATCAGTGTTATAAGGGGAAATGTACTCCATATGTTGCTCACGCCTTTTCCCTCAATTCACAAAAATGCCATCTTCTTGGAGAGGTAGAGTTTCCAGGAATTGTTTGCAATCCTTTTCCTCAAAGAAAGTAACACTTTGATAGTCACAAAGAACTCAGTTTTTCTTCACAGTTCTAGGTGAGGAGAATAAACCTGATTTTGGTTTCTGTCCCAATGACCGTAAGAGCATGTTCTCCTAACCTTTTAAAATCTCTCATTCCGAAGTATAATTTTGCCCCTTTCCAAAGAGTAACAGATTTTCAGTTTTGTTCACTTCCAAGTTTACCTGAATTTAATAGAGGTCAACAAAAACCTGACAGGCTCAAGTATTTTAATTAGTGGAAAAAGAAGTCACAAGCTAAGAACATTACTCCTATTTATTGATACCATCAAATGCTGTTTTTTTGTTCTTTAAATCAGACTTAGTTTGGAGGCATAAATCATCATTAAGGAGATATTGTACACCTGAAACTAACAATACACTGTATGTTATCTAACTGGAATTTAAATAAAGACTTGAAAAAAAAAAGAACCATTCTCCTTAGCTTAATCTTATAATTTTTCTTTAGCCATGTTCTCTCCCTCTACTTTGAAAGTAAAATTCACCTGCTTTTCCACGACCCTATCAATGGCCTCTGAGCTCTGATGTGGTTCAGTTTGGATGCGGTCTGAAGACCAGACAGGACTGAAATCCTTTGTGGTTTATCAGTAAGGAGCCCCACCTCCACCTCCCCTAGGTATTAGGTCACCTCCATTTGTTTGTCTGGCCAGAACTGGCTTCTTTTTCTGGGACTGGAAGCCAGATTGGTTCATCACCAGAATAGGAACCTGGAACAGACATTGGTCTTGCAGATGTGCAAAAAAAATCCCAGGAGTTTTGAAAAAAAGAAAGAAAGGGGAAAGGGTTTTGAGAAGACAAGATGAAGGGTTTTTAGAGGGCTGCAAACAAAACAATTAATCATATGGTGACTGTTACACTTGTTTCTACTAAGGTGACTCACTTTCTCTGCATTTTTAGGCTAAAATTCAATTCTATTTTTCTGTAACTATTGAATGACTATCACAAGTTTTTTTTTGTTGTTGTTGTTTCTCTCTCTTTTGTTATTGTTGTTCCTCCAAGTCAAAAAAAGATTTTTAAATTGCCTTCTTAATCCTGAACCAGAAAAGGAAGTGATTACATATGCGAGATAATGAACTGAAAGGGTAGTGCTCAATCACGCCTGATTAACTGCAAAGATTTGCCATTGGGGGGGAAATGTCTAGAAAAGAGTCTTAGAATTGTCTTCACAATAAATTATGATTATTTAATTAGGATACAACTGGCATTTTATTTTATTTTACTTTGTTTTTTAAATTTTATTTAAATTTTATTTAGTTAACATGCAGTGCAATATTGATTTCTTTTTTTTTTTAAAGATTTTATTTATTTATGGGACAGAGAGAGATCACAAGTAGGCAGAGAAGCAGGCAGAGAGAGAGGATGAAGCAGGCTCCCTGCTGAGCAGAGAGCCTGATGTGGGCCTTGATCCCAGGACCCTGAGATCATGACCTGAGCCGAAGGCAGAGGCTTTAATCCACTGAGACACCCAGGTGCCCTCTTTCTTTTTTTTAAATTTAAATTCAATTAGCCAACATATAGTACATCATTAGTTTCAGGTATAATATTCAATAGTTCATCAGTTGCATATAACATCCAGTGCTCAGGGTGCTAGGGTGGCTGTCATCTGAGCATCTGCCTTTGGCTCAGATCATGATCCCAGAGGCCCAGGATTGAGTCCCATGTCAGGCTCCCTGCTCAGGCGGGAGTCTGATTCTCCCTCTCTCTTTGCTCCACCCCAGTAATGCTCATTAGCTCTCTCTTCCTCACTCTTTGTCTCAAATAAATAAATAAATAAATAAACAAATAAATAAACAAATAAACAAACAAATAAATAATAACACCTTAAAAAAAAGAAACCTTGTGTTCATCACATCACGTGCCCTCCTTAATGTTTATCACCCAATTACCCCATCCCCCTACCCATCTCCCCTCTAGCAACCCTCAGTTTTTTTCCTATGATACTTACCCCAAAGATACAAACATGGTGATCTGAAGGGGCACCTGCACTGCAATGTTTATAGCAGCCATGTTCACAATAGCCACATTGTGGAAAGAGCTGAGATGTCCGTTGACAGATAAAGAAGATGCCATATCTTCTTTATCTATATTATATACATATATATATAATGGAATATTACTCAGCATTCAGAAAGGATGAATACCTATCATTTACATCGATGTGGATACTGGCATTTAAAAAAGTCATAATTTTATTATTTTTCTGTATTAAATCCTGTTATTGGTATTTGGAAAATACACGGAGATAACAGAGCTGGTTTATTTTATATGTACTGTGACTCTCCTTAGGGCATCACCTGTTCCTCCCCCATGGATGCCACTTTCCTTTTGGGCGGGGTATGGAAAGAGAATATTTGGGGAGTATCCCAGTCAAGGTCTGAGAATTATCTCAGATTCATAGATGACAGTGCTTTGCTCCAGAATTCCTTGTTCATCTCTTTCTGGTTTAACATATAACCCAGATTTCTGTTTCTGGGCTATGTCTTTTTTTTTTTTTAATTAAATACAATGTATTATTTGTTTCAGGGTTACAGGTCTGTGAATCATCAGTCTTACACAATTCACAGCACTCACCATAGCACACACCCTCCCCAATGTCTATCACCCAGCCACCCTATCCTTCCCTGACCTCCCCACCAACAACCCTCAGTTCGTTTCCTGAGATTAGGAGTTTCTTACAGTTTGTCTCCCTCTCTGGTTTCATCTTGTTTCATTTTTACCTCCCTTCCTCTATGATCCTCTGTTTTGTTTCTCAAATTCATCATATCAGTGAGATCATATGATAATTGTCTTTCTCTGATTGACTTATTTCACTTAGCATAATACCCTCTAGTTTCATCCATGTCATTGCAAATGACAAGATTTCCTTTTTCTTTTTTTTTTTTTGATGGCTGCATAGAATTCCATTGTGTATATACACCACTTCTTCTTTATCCATTCATCTGTTCGTGGACATCTAGGCTCTTCTACAGCTTGGCTGTTGCAGACATTGCTGCCATAAACATTGGGGTGCACATGCCCCTTCAGGTCACTACACTTGTATCTTTAGGATAAATACTCAGTAGTGTAGTTCTTGGGCCATAGGGAAGCTCTATTTTCAGCTTTTTGAGGAGCCTCCATACTGTTTTCAAGAGTGACTGCACCAGCTTGCATTCCCACGAATAGTGTAGTTGGGTTTCCCTTTCTCTGCATCCTTGCCAACATCTGTTGTTTCCTGACTGACTAATTTTTGGGCTATCACATTTTCAGTGAGTTAAATAGCCCATCTCTTTTCACACAAGAGAAGGGATTTGGGTGTGTGATTAAAAGGAATTTCCTTATGCATCATCGTCATTCTTTAACTGCATTTTGATTAAAAAATGCTGCTTTAAGCATTATTCTTGAAAATCTTTCAAAATACATTATGACAAAAGGCTTATCTTCTGGGCAAAAATTACTTTTTAATTACCATGTAATGTCTCTTTTGCCATTCAGAACATTGGTGGTGATCACATAGACCAAACAGAATGGATATGAGGCCAAATTCAATATAGAAAGACACATGATCACCCTGTGGGTTCTGGTATCTGCATAAATTGTTCATATCAAGTTGTTTTATATGCTTTATCACTTTTTGTTAAAAATGGAAGTAGATTAAGTCCTAAAATTGAGGATTACTTATAAAAAAGCTCTAAGAAATTGATTTGCTTCAGTTCAACTCAATAAATATTTATTGAACATCTACTATAAACCAAAAAGTGCCAAAGTCTTAAAATTCAGTAATGTCACTTGTCCTGATGGAGCTTAGAGTCTGATGTAGTATAAGGATGTCGAAGAAGTCAGTTACCAGTATAATGAGGGAGTAGACAGGGACTAGGGTAGAGCATGGGAATTAGTTCAGTATAGAGCAAAGATTCTTAAACTTTCCTGTACATATGAATCACCTAGGAACTTGTTAAAATTTGGTTTTCTGGTCCCTGGTCATTCTGATGTAGTGGGCCATGGGCCACACTTTGAGAACACTGGTGGAGTGGCTCAGGAAAGGCTGCCTTAAGTATTGAAGCTCAACCAAGGTCTAAAGGATGAGAAGGAGTTGCCTTTCTAGCTGGTGGTTGGAGAAGAGCTATCCAGTCAGACAAGAACAGAAAGAAATGTGTTAGAGATGGGGCAAAAGGGACACGAATGATGGGCTTCCTTCCTAGGAGGCCCTGAACGCTGTGTGTCCAGGGAAAGACTCCTAGTTCTATTTCTTCCAGATGGTCATCTGAGGAAAAGAACATTTTTGTTGGGTTGCCTTCTCAGGTGAGCACTTGGAAAGCAAGGCCTCGTTTTTCAGGCAAAACTTCCTATCACCAAAATGGACACACACACACACACACACACACACACACACATCAAAAAGCAAGCAGGGAGAAAGGAAACTATGTATCCCAGGTCTAATTTCACCCTCAGACATTCCCACCTCTGGAAATGAAGCAGTTGGAAAATATCTTTTCATAAGCAGGATTTGCTGGTATAATTAGAAAATTATCTCTCCCTAGAACATTTTGTGAAACTATGCTATGAGGTGTCAACAGGGCGCTGTGGGGCTCTCACCAGCAGAGCTGGACTGACACATGTAAATTTCAGCAGGGCTCCAAAGCAGCTGCTGTAGAATCTCAAGTATGTGGAAGGAGTTTTCTGTGTTTGCCAGTATGGTTTTTCCAAAAAAGAAAAATTCTTCAGAGATCAAAGACAGGTGGAAGAAGTGGGCTCTAGCCTCAGGAGAAAGGTTTTGTCACTAGAAGAGTTCAAGCTGGTGACTTTCTGGCAAGGCAGGTCATTGGGCCAAGAGAGAGCAGTGAACCTCTGGGTTTCTGATGTGAGGCAAAGAGGAATGGAGACCAGTGACAAAGGAGAAATGAGGAATTAGGGATAGCCATGCTCATTTAAGTTCTGTCCTTGACCACAGACTGTCTTGAGGTCTCTGGCATCTTTTTGAGTTTCCAGTTATAGAACAAAACTTGCTCAGTGCTTGCCAAGATGCCTGCTCACTACATATCACCAGCAGCTGTGTCTTTAAGAATGGCTGAGATGGATGTATGGGCAGCACAAATAACACTCCAAGGCTTTCTCTTAACATTTCTTCCTCTTTTTAAAAATTTAATTAATTGGGCGCCTGGGTGGCTCAGTTGGTTAAGCAACTGCCTTCTGCTCAGGTCATGATCCCGGAGACCCAGGATTGAGTCCCACATCAGGCTCCCTGCTCGGCGGGAAGTCTGCTTCTCCCTCTCTCCCTCTTCTCCCTGCTTGTGTTCCTTCTCTGGCTGTGTTTCTCTCTGTCAAATAAATAAAATCTTTAAAAAAATTAATTAATTAATTTAGTTTTTCTGACAGTGAGAGAGCGTAGTTGGGTGTGTGTGTGTGTGTGTGTGTGTGTGTGTGTGTGTGTGTGTGTGAATTTTTATAACTGATTGTGTTTCTCTTTGCACATGGCCTACTAGGAAGGTCCAGGTGCATGACCTGCCTCTCAGAGCTGTAGTAGTCTATTATGATGCGCCTTTGGTGTACCTTCTTTCTCTATAGTCCATTTTACTTTTCTACCCCTAGTTCCTCTTTGACTCCTCTTCTTCCTTTCTCTTTAATCTATTTAATCTTACTGCTTGTCTGCTTCATTAAAAGAAGCCCCAAGGAAGAAGGAAAGTGAAACATTAAAAAATACATATTATGCCAATCAACCCAAGGTGTTGGTCATCAGTGAGATTGGTGAGGATCCTGGCAACTCCCTTACATAAATTTAGCTCTCTTTATTGGTATGTTATACGAGAATGTCCCTTGGGCAGTGATTCCAAGAAAACTCAGTTATTAAGAGTGAACAGCCAAATTTATGTACCTTTCTTAAGCAGTTACTAAATCTACCAGTGCAGAGGTATAAAGGTCCCAGGTCTGAGTTAATTATTTAGATATGACATGAAAATATGCACATTTGGGTGACTGAATTAATGTAACTTGTGTTCTATGGGCATGAAAGCTGACAGACTCCAAACTTAACTGTCCTAATCAGCCAAGGAGTCAGAACTGTTCATCATGATCAAACAGAAAGGTCGTCTTGTAAGAACACAAGGCCATCAGTCTGAAAATGTGTTTAGAGTTTTGGAATTCTCACTCCGGAATTCTGTCTGGAGTTCAACAATTTTTCTCCATTTCTTCCTTGGGAGAATGACCGTGTCCAGTATGGTTGAGCACACTGTGTTTTAGAAGAAGACTCTGAACTTTCCACTCTCCATAGCTGGGTTCTAACTAAGGAGAAAAAAAATAGAGAAGAAAACCATTCTGGAAACAAAGCTGGTTTTCATTGAGAAAAATTTCCTTACTCTTTCAAATAAGATTATGTTAGAAAAATAGAAGACCTGACTGAACTTGGAGATTAACATCTTTTCTGATGTTTCTGTCAAGAGTTCACACTGTCAGTATTTTTCCAGTACTAAGGAGGGCAACTGCAAACAGATGTGTGTGGTTTTTTGGGGGGACTGTAGAGAGGACAACACTAGGTTGCCCAACACTAGTATGCCCTTACATACTTCTGAAGTATTTACATAATCTACATATTTTTCCTGACCTAACAGTAATTTACTTACCTGTCACTCAGTTCACTGTAGTTATGATTAAGAAACATATAATTTGAACTTTTTCCTAAAATGCCTCATATCTTTATAAAAAGAAATTAAAAATATATGTTATGAAAAAATACACTGATATTTAAAAACAGGTATTATTATTTATCATAACGTTTGCTCTATGCTGGAAAGATGTTAAAATTGGGTGAATTGAATAAAAAATTATTCATCTTTTACTTTGTTCATTATGCCCCCAAAAAGATTATACTTGGGGACAGGAATTTATTCACCCTCAAATCAGAATGAAGGCCTCCTACTTCTTAAAAAAAGTGACCTTTAAAATTGTTCCAGTTTTTAAAACATAAACCATATTATTTATGAACAGACTATCATATAAATCAAATGATCTGCCTTATATTATAGTTTTCTCATACCCTACTGTGATAGATCTCTCTCTGGGACCTTTTAAAAATGCTGTCACATGGACTTTTCCCAGCATGCAAATAATTCAAATACCAAGGGATAGAAATAAATAATATCAACTGGTTTGTACTCTTCTTTTGGACTTTCATACTGTCCTTAAATAAAGGAGAAGGCAGCATGCAAATTATAATAGAGAAAGAATATAGGAACCCTCTATTTACTTTTGAGAAGCCTTTCCAATGGTGTAAATCAGTGGTCAGGAACTCAGAACATAGATTGCCTATAGAAACGATGGAGTCTGGGCACCAATCTTGTTCTCAGAGGCATACTTAAATCATAATAAAGATCCATACATGTGGTAAATGAGTAAATAAACTCTCGCAGTGAGTCAGTACATTAGAACTACCTGAGGATTATAATGGGAAACCGGGTTTGGGAATCAATAACTCTACCATTAGCTTGTTTTGTAGGGGCCAGGAACAGAATAACATATAAAATTGTCATCTGTTCCCTAGGTAGAGGGTCCTGCCTGTCAAACCTGAAGGAACACCCACCTACATGCCTTGCTGGGCAACTCTTTCACCTTTTAGTATGTTCTTTCCCAAACTCCCAACAGCTAGTATCTACCTAGTATCTAGCTGTCCTAAGCTGCCTCCACCGTATCTGGCTTCCGACTGTCATGGACATCTGTTCATGGTATCCATGTTCCAAAATGCCTGGTGCCTCTTTCTTCTCTCAAATCTATCAAAACTTCTGCTCAATCAGTGGAGGGGTGCTCTGATAGTGAGAGGAGGAAAGTCCTTTCACACTTTTAGAGGTGTATGTATATAACTCTCAAGAGTCAGAAGGGTAGTGAAAGTGTAATAATATAACATGAAACAGATTGTTCATAGTCTGGAGGGCTCAGGGAGGGAATGGAAGTTCCTGACTGACAGGAGGGAGAGAATGCAGAGGCAGCAACGAGCTACCTGGAAGCTAAGTCCAGGACTGCTCTGAGAGGGCAGGGGCAGCTGCACTACATATTCAGGACTGTTATTAACTACTGTATTTGCATTTTTTTTTTAAGAGAGAGAGATAGTGTGAGTGCTTGTGTGAGTAGGGTGAGGGGGAGTGGGAGAGAGAGAATCTTAAGCAGACAGCTCTGAGCATGGAGCCCTATGTGGGGCTCTATCTCACAACCCTTTGATCACAACCTAAGGTGAAACCAAAGAGTTGGATGCTTAACCAATGGAGCCCTCAGGCACACCTCCTCATTTTTTATATAAGATATATATACTTGTTCTGAGATCAGGTTATGAATTCCTTGAGTGTAGGAAAACCCTCTGTGTAGTACTTCTTTAGTGTCCCCTTCAAAGTATTAAGGCACTGAATAGATGCTCATTGAGCTGAATTGGGTTTTGGTTGTCTGGTGGAACTCATTTAATTGACTTGGCAATCATTAAAAAATGAATGAGAAGAAAACACCATGCTCGAAATATAATCTTTGTCACATAATTATTTATGTATATGTCACCACATTTTAACCTAATGATTTAGATAAATATTTTCCATAATTATTTAGGTTAAAAATGGCTTTTTACAAATATTATAAATTATAATTTTGAGAAATCTAAAACTATGGGACATCACAGAAGGAGCTAATTTAGTCATGTTTCCTTTTGTTCAAAGGCAGTAGTAAGAAGGTTTAAACATGATAACTTTCTCTTCAAACTTTTGACAGTCAGGTGTCTAACTTTTAAAAAAATTATGGAAGGCGCCTGGGTGGTTCAGCCTTCAGCTCAGGTCATGATCTCAGGGTCCTGGGATAGAGGCTCACGTTGGGCTCTCTGCTCAGCGGGGAACCTGCTTCCTCCTCTCTCTCTGCCTATTTGTGATTTCTCTCTCTATCAAATAAAAAAAAAAGAATTATGGAGGATTTGACAGGTTTATAATAATATAAATTTTCTGAAGAATTTCTTTATAAGTTTTGAATAATTGGAGAAATCTGAGTTATCTGGGAATGAAGGCTGAGAATCCCTTATGATTAACATTGACAAAGTGATCATTGAAAAGGAATTTCAATTCTTCCCATGTTTTGTTTAACTTTGCCCAGGTACAGGCAAGGAAATGGACAAGGTCCCCTTCCACTCTTGCAATTGACAGGTTATGAACGTGCTACAAAGTTATTATTAGATTCTGCCAATAACTCCTATATTCCTGACTTGTAAAAGACTTAAAAAAAAAAAAAAAACTGAAACAACAATTTGATCCAGGCATGTCTTTCTGACTCACTGTCTACAAAGTGCAATACAGTCCGTGAGTTTATGGAAGTGGAACAAAGTAAAACAATGCTTCACTCCTCAATTCGGACTACTCCTAGTGGCCCCCATCCAATGACATTTGCATAAATTTTCCTTTCCTCGGCCTTTGACATCTGTCTTGAGAAGTGGTCGAGTGGAGAGATTTAACACATGACCTTTGGAGCCAGGTTGCCTGGGCTGTTATCCTGGTTCTGCCATTTACAGTCTATGTCTTTTCTCAGTTTTGTCATGTGTAAAATGGAAAATAGCACAAATCTCATAAGTCAGGATACTTTCTGAGTTAATACAAGCATCTGTACTTGGATCTTTAAAGTCTAATCTAAACAGAGCAGCCAGAGTGATTTTTTTTTAAAGCATGAGTCAGATCCAATCACTCTTCTACTCAACACTCCCACAGAATCTCCATGTCTGTAAGGGTGAAAGTCAAAGTCCTGATTTGGTTTATAAGGATCTGCCTGGACTTCTCTGACTTCAGCTTCTACTATTCTTCTCTTTGCTTATGAAACTCCAGTTTCTTTGACTTTCTTGCTGTTCTTAAACACGCCAAGCATACTCTGTTCAGGGCATTTGTCCTTGCTATTCCCTCTTCTTGAAACACTCTTCCCTGGAAATACTCAGAGCTCCCTCCTTTGTTTGCTTTAGATCTTTGCTTAAATATAACCTTTACACCAAGGCCTCCCTTGACTATGTCTACACCAAAGCAACTTCAGGTTCTGATTTCTGAACTCATGTCCTCTAGACACATTGAGTCTAAAGCTACATATGGAACGATTGTCCCTTAAAACACCTAAAGCAGACTGAGTGGTAACTATGTCTTGAACAAATGAGAAGAAAACCACATTAGAGAAGGTTGAAGAGGTTGAGACACAATCTTGACCTAAACCCCACCTCCACCAAAGTCACCTGCAACTGGAGAGAACTCAAAACTTCTCTGTGAGGAGTAAAACATTTAAACCTCACATTGGCCACCTCAACTTTTAAGACAAACATCTGCACGATGAGTCCTCAAAATATCTAATTTTATTTATTTTATTTCAGTTTATTTTTATTTTAATTCCAGAGTAACTAACATATAATGCTATATAGTTATATTAGTTTTAGGTGTACAATATAGTGATTCAACAGTTCTATACATTAGTTAGTGCTCATCACAATAAGTGGACTTTTTTCCTCAAGATTTTATTTATTTATTTGTCAGAGAGAGAAAGAGAGAGAGAGAGAGCACAAACAGGGGGATCGGCAGGCAGAGGGAAAAGTAGGCTCGCTGCTGAGCAAGGAGCCTGACATGGACTTCATCCCAGGACTCTGGGATCATGACCTGAGCTAAAGGCAGCTGCTTAACCTACTGAACCACCCAGGTGCCCCAATAAGTGTACTCCTAATCCCCTTCACCTGTTTTACCCCCAAAAAAGCTAATTTTGAAAATCAATGGGGCAAATGTGCCAAGATCCACAAAATGGTGGCAATCGGGAACACAGATCTTAAAGGGCTCTTTGTGCTCAGACTCACCCAGCCCAGGGCCCAGCTCAGAGATATCAGTTCCCACCTAGAGCTAAAGTAAAGGAGGCTTACCCACTTACATTAAAACTTTGGCCATTCTGACTGGTGTAAGGTGTATCTCAGTGTGGTTTTGATTTGAATTTTCCTGATAGCTAGTGGTGATGAACATTTTTTCATGTGTTTGTTAGCCATTTGTAAGTCTTCTATGGAGAAGTGCCTCTTCATGTCTCCTGCCCATTTTTTGATGTGTTCATCTTCTTTTTGGATGTTGAGTTTGAGGAGTTCTTTATAGATCTTGGATATCAGCCCTTTGTCTGTAGTGTCATTTGCAAATATCCTCTCCCATTCTGTGGGTTGCCTCTTTGTTTTGTTGACTGTTTCCTTTGCTGTACAGAAGCTTTTTATTTTGATGAAGTCCCAAAAGTTTATTTTTGCTTTTGAAAGAGATTATGCTGAGTGAAATAAGCCAAGTAGAGAAAGTCAAGTATCACATGGTTTCACTTACTTGCGGTGCATGAGGGGTAATATAGAGGACAGTAGGAGAAGGAAAGGAAATGGGAAGTAGGGTAATTCACAGAGAGAAATGAAACATGAGAGACTTTGGACTCAGAAACAAACTGAGGGTCTAGGAAGGAAGGGGGTGGGGGATGGGAGAGCCTGGTGGTGAGTACTGAGGGAACGTATTGCATGGAGCACTGGGTGTGTGGCATAAACAATGAATCTTGGAACACTGAAAAAATAAAATAAATTTAAAAGAAAAACAAAAAAACCCCATTTGGCCTGACAGGCAGCCATCTGATTTAACACACACATCTAGGAGCCTGCTTGAGTATTCTCCAGAGAACAGTTGATGGGCACCATTCTCCAGAGAATGGTTGGTGGGCACCATTCTCCAGAGAATGGTTGGTGGGCACCATTTTTTCATTGCCCTTTTGTCACACTCCAAAGCACCAGTATCTCCTGGAATAGAACCTTAAAAGAGAGCCAGGGGAGCTTGTGTTCCTGATCATGTGGGACTGTAATAATTGGTATCACCCAGAAAGGAGCTCATACCCCTGTCTGGTATGCTGAGTTTTATGACTGTTGACTCTATATCATCTGGCTCTGGGGGCCAGTAGGGCTTACACTCATGGGTCACACAAAACCATAACAAATAGAAAGAGAGTTCTTAAACAGCTAGCACTCTTTCAAGACACAGCAAGAAGCAAGAGACCTGGGAGCTGACTCTTTCTGTGAGGGAGGCCTACTCGTAGTCATCATGAATATGATCTGAGGGGTAGTTTTCTAATTAAACACACACATGAGGACTGACTGCAGCCCTTTTCAGAGACTTCAGAGGGTGAGTGTTATCTTTATGCTCACTTTCTGCCATGTTCCAGAGTGCCAATATCTCTTTGGGGGAGCTATACATATATCTGGTGTTTGCTTCTTGATGCTGGTATCTAGGGAATGCTTCTTGATCACCTGGCTCTGGTGGCCAGAAGGGTTTATGTTCCTGGGCCCCAAAAGACTGTGGCAAGATAATTCTTAACAGACTACCACTTACAAGGCATTACACAGATAGTGGACAGAGGCACACCTTCCAATCTTTCTGTGAAGGAGATGACTTTGCTTGTCCTGGAGCTTTAGGCTGAGGGGTAAGCTTTAGATTTGGCACACATTTAGTGCAGCTACTTTCAAAGAATGCAGGCTATGGATGCCATCTTGGCACTCTCCCTCTGCTTTGTTCTAGCTCTGCAGTATCTTCTAGAGAGAAGATTATACATTCACCTGGAACTCCAATCTTTGTGATTGTTACTCAAGGAACACCTCAAGATTGACTCTCTCTAGTGGCCAGCCAGGCTTATGCTATGGCCTCTAGGAAATAAATATCCGCATACTTTAAAGCTGCTTCTTGTAGGTCTGGCTTCCAGTCAGCACGAATCTAGGTGCTAAGACCCTCCCCTCTGGGATGCTCTTGACACATTCTCAACTGCTAGGAACTATTAAAAATATATTAAATGCAAAGGTTTAAAAAATGACCAAGAGCTGGGGTAGGGTTGAACAAAAGTTTCATCTTCTACATGTGGTCACTTCTTCAAGACTGGGAGAGGGTTTTGTTTCATCTACTGTGTTAAAACTACAACAGAGCATTAAGAACAATGAAGAAATGAGAAATATGTTTGAAATGAAAGAACAAGATAAAACTTCAGAGAAAAACCTCAATGAAATGGAGATAAATAATTTATCTGACAAAGAGTTCAAACTATGGTCACAAAGACGATCACAGAATTAGGGAGAAGAACAGGTGAATATGTTGAGAACTTCAACAAAGAGGTGGAGGACACAGAAAATATCAAATAGAAGTCACAGAACTAAAGAGCACAATAACTGAACTGAAAAAATATCCTAGAAGGGTTCAATAACAGCTTAGATGAAGCAAAAGAAAGAATTAGTAAATTTAAAGACAGGACAGTGGAACTTATCTGAGCAGCAAAGAGAAAAAAAAAAGAAAGAAAAATGAAGATAGATTAAGGGAGTCATGTGACAGCATCAAACAGACTAATACTTGCATTATAGGACTCCCAGAAAGATAAGGGAGAGAGGGAAAGAAATCTTATTTGAAAAAATAATAGTTGAAACTGTCTAACTTGGGGAAGAAAACAGACATCCAGATTCAGAAATCCCATAGAGTTCCAACCAAATAAAATGAATCTAAGGAAACCCACACCAAGACACATTATAATCCAAATGTCAAAAGTTAAAGAGGAGAGAAACTTAAAAGCATCAAGAGGAAAACAACTTCTTACATTTAAGAGAACTCCCATAAGATAATCAGTATTTTTTTTTAAGTGAAAACTTTGTTGCCAGAAGAGAGTGGTACAATATATTCTAAGTGCTGAACGAAAAAAACTTCCAGCCAACAGTGTTTTACCTGGCAAAGTTAACACTCAGAATTACAAGAGAGAGAGAGTTTTCCAACAATACAAAAACTATCACCACTAAACTGGTCTTATAAGAAATAATCTGATAGGAAAGGATACTGATTAGTAGGAAGAACACATATGAAAGAGTAAATCTCACTGGAAAAGTAAAAAATATAGTAAAGATAGTGAATCAATTACTTATGAAGCTAGTATGAAAGTTAAAAGACAAAAATAGTAAAAATAATATGACTGTAATAATTAAGGAATGCACAAGACAAAAAGATGTAAATGTGACAACATAAACATAAAAAATAGGGTGGGGGGAGTGAAAGTGTTAAACCATAGAATGGGATCAGACTTAAATTGTTACTAACTTAAGATAGATTATTATAGATATAAATTGCTATATATAAACCTCATGGTAACCAGAACATGAAAACCCATAGGAAATACACAAAAGAGAAAGCAGAAGGAATACAAATTATCAAACCACAACGGAATAGAACAAAAAAGGAGACAGGAATGGAGGAACTACAAAAACAGCCAGAAAAAAAATGAACAAAATGTCAGTAAGCACATACCTATCAATAACTACTATAAATGTAAATGGACTAAATTCTACAATTAGCAGACATATAGTGGATGAGTGAATAAGAAAACAAGACCCATCTAGATGTTGTGTAGAAGAAACACATGTTAGGTGTAAGGACACGCACAGACTGAAAGTGAAGCCGTGGAAAAAGATATTCCATGCTAATGAAACCAAAATAAAGCTTGAGTAGCTATACTTATGTCAGACAAAATAGACTTTAAAACAAAGACTGTGTAATAGACAAAGAAGGACATTACATAACAATAAAGGGGTCAACCCAACAAAAGGATATAACATTTGTAAATATTTATGCACCTAATGTAGGATCACCTAAATATATATAAAAAAATTTAACAAACTTTAAAAGGAGAAATGCCCAGCATTACAATATTAGTAGGGGACAATATCGCACTATCAATGATAGATCATCCAAACAGAAAACTGATAAGGAAACATCAGTCTTAAATGACACATTAGACCAGATGGACTTAACATATATTTATAGAACATTCAATCCCAAAGCAACGGAATACACATCTTCTCAAGTGCTCATGGATCATTTTCCAAAATAGATCATATGTTAGCTACAAAACAAGTCTTAATAAATTTAAGAGGCCTGAAATCATACTAAGCATTTTCTACCCACAATAGTAAGAAACTAGAAGTTAATTATGTGAAGAAAACTAGAAAGTTCACAAATATATGGATATTAAACAACATGCTACAAACAACCAGTGGGTCAAAGAAGAAATCAAAAGCACAATCAGAAAATACCTTGAGACAAATGAAAATAGAAATGTAATATACTAAAATTTATATGATATAACTAAAGCAGTTTTATGAGGAAAGTTCATAATGCTAAATGCCTACTTAAATAAGAAAAATCTCAAATAAACCACCAAACTTTATACCTCATGGTACTAAAAAAAGAACAAGGCCCAAAGTTGAAGGGAAGGAAATAAAGATGAGAGTAGAAATAAATGATATAAATTCTAAAAAGACAATAGAAAATATCAATAAAACTGAGAGCTATTTCTTTGAAAAGATAAACAAAATTGGCTAACCTTTAGCAGGAAAACCTCTAGCTAGACTCACTAAGAAAAATAGAGTGCTTAAATAAAATCAGAAATAAGATTAGAGATGTTACAATTGATATCACAAAAGTACAAAGGATCATGAGATTTCTATAAGCATTTATATGCCAATGAATTGGACACCTAGAAGAAATGGATAAATTTCCAGAAATATACAATTTACCAAGACTGAATCATGATGAAATGGAAAATCTGAACAAATCAATTACTAGCAGGGAGATTAAGTCAGTAATCAAAAACCTCCCAATTAACAAAACTCCAGGACCAGACAGCTTCAAAGGTTTATTCTATCAAACATTCAAAGAATTAATACCAATTCTTTTCAATGTCTTCAAAAAAATAGAACAGGGTGGGGGGAGGGGGGTTGGGTGGGGGTGGCAAGTCTTCCAAACACATTTTATGAAGCTAGCAATATCCTGTTACCACAATCAGACAGACATCACACACACACACACACACACACACACACACACGGGGTGGGGGGAGAGAGAAAGAGAGAGAGAGAGAGGGAGAAATTATAGGCCAGAATCTCTGATGAATGTTACAAAAATTATCAGCAAAATATTAGCAACCCAAATTCACCAATACATTAAAAGGATTATATACCATAATCAAGTAAACTTATTTGTGGGATGAAAGGATGGTTCAACATCAAGTAAATATGTTACACCACATTAACAAAATGAAGGATATAAATCATGTGATTATCTCAATAGATGCAGAAAAAGCATTTGACAATATTCCATGTTCATTTATGATAAAAACAATCAACAAAGAAAGTATAGAGAGAATGTACCTCAACAGAACAAAGGCTGTATATGACAAACCTAGAGGTAACATAATACTCAGTGGTAAAAAGGTGAGGTTTCCTCTAAAGTTAAGAACAAGACAAGGATGTCCACTCTCATGACTTTTATTCAACATTGGAATAAATAACATTGGAAGTCCTATCCTGAGTAATTAAGCAAGAAAAAGAAATAAAAGATATCCAAAATATTAAAAAACCTCATATAGCTCAACTGCTAAAACCAAACAATCTGATCAAAAAATGGACCAAAGATCTGAATATTTTTCCAAGGAGACATACAAATGGCCAACAGATCCATGAAAAGATGCTTAACATCATTAATCATCAGAGAAAAGCAAATCAAAACCACAGTGAGGTATCACCTCACACTTGTTAGAATGGCTATAATTAGAAAGATCGAAAAGGAGTGTTGGTGACAATGTGGAGAAAAGGGAATTGTTGTACTGTTGGTGGGAATATAATTGGTGTTCAAGTGTTCATCAATGAATGGAAAAAGAAATTATGATGTGTGTGTATGTATATATATATTAGTCATATATACTTGCATATATGTACAAATGCATATACATATGTATATGCATGTGTATATATTTCAGTCATAAAAAAGAATGAAATCTTGCCATTTGCAACAACACAGTTGGACCTTGAGGGCGTTACACTAAGTGAAATAAATCAGAGAAAGATAAGTACCGCATGCTCTCTCTTACATGTAGAACCCAAAAACCAAACAAAAACCAAGCTCATGGGTACAGAGAAGAGATTGTGGTTTGTAAGAGATGGGGATGTGAGAAGTAGATGATTTTTTTCTAATTTAAATAAAATGAAAAAAAATTGTTTTAAATAATAATTTAAAAGGCCAAAAATGGCACCTGACCAAATTTAGGACTCTTGGGATGTTTGCCCGTTGTTTGTTCCTTTCCCATAGCTATCTAACAAATCAATTAATTAAAAAAAAAAAAGGTAAAGCAAGTTCACCTAACAACATTTGTTTCCTTTCCTTTCTCCATAGCATTTTATACCATCCGACATGTTACGCATCTAATTGTTTGCTTATTATCTGCCTCCCATTAGAATGCAAGCTTCATCAAGTTGAGAGCTTTCTTTTTGCCACTGAATCCCCAGCATCCATAACAATGCCTTACACATAGAAAGTAGTACTGAATGAGCATTTGATGAATGAATGAATGAATACACTCAGAATAGTACCTGCCATACCTAATGGTCCCTGTTGTCATCATTGTCATCATCATCTTTATTATCATCTCACATGAATTGCAATCTCCCCCGGATTTTCTCTGGAATGTTAGTTGCCAAAATAAAATTCTTGACTCAATTGCAAATGACTACTCTCTTTACATTCTCTTTGGACACTAGTCAGTCCTTAGCTATAGTTACTAGAGGCAACTAGAATCTATGTGGATTTTGTGCCTTGTATTTTATGACATGTCAACAGTGTTTTAATATGATTGAGGCCTGGCTTATGCAACAGTGAAGCAGTGGAGTTCGGCATACTTCATCTCTGAACTTTTCTCTGAACTTTTCTCTCTTTTCTGAGCTTTCTGTCACTTAGACCAAGGCTTACTTTCCCATCCTGGAGACAAGTTGCCTTATAAACAAACTCAAAATTAGCTGTCAGTGATTTAAAATATCATCTCTCTCAGAATGTTTGAATTTTAAGATAGAACAGTAGGGACACAGTAATACTTACCCCGATGCTCAGAATCCCTAAGGGTGGAAGCTGTTGGAGTGTGGTAGAATTGGGGAGGCACTGCACTTTAAGTGACATTACTGGGGAGAATTCCAAGCCCTTGGTCACCTCATTTTTAACTTACAAGCTTAATCCCTCTGAATAACATGTGTGGGAGGGCTGAGGACAGTAATGGACTCCAAGAGCACCAATGTGCTCTCCAATTAATGCTTTCATTCTTTCATGTAAAACTGATACAGTGAAACAGCGTAGGCATGTAGGTTAGAAGTTCTGGCCCTAGCTCTAATTATGAAATATTACTATTTCACTGCTAAGGGCCTCAGTCACACATGCATGGGATATGATGGCTAATGATCTTCCAGAACTAAAATTAATGATTTTTAGAGTTCCATAATTAAGTGCAAGTTGATAGCTGAGCTTTTTTTTTTCTTTCTTTTTTTAAAAGATTTATTTATTTGAGAGAGAGAGAGAGAGCACATGAGCAGGGGGTAAGGACAGACGGAGAGGGAGAGAGAAACTCAAGTAGACTCGAGGCTAAGCACAGAGGCTGAAGCAGGGTTCCATCTCACCACCCTGACGTTGGACCTGAGCTGAAACCAAGAGTCGATGCTTTAAACGACTGCCCTACCCACGTGCCGCCTTTTTTAAAATAAAGTGGGGGAAAAGAGAGTGGGCATAAGTTTTCATAAATGCCTTAAGTTACATTGCCATGGGATTTCAGAAGCAATCTGGGAAAAAATCTGGCAATTCAAAATTAATCATTAAACTTCTACTTTTAAGAGGACAAAATTAAGAGGATGACATATCTCACTTAGTCAAACTGCTTCCTAAGTATGTTTAATTTTCTTTTCTGTACTATATAGGGTAGGGTTCTCAAAAGTTAAGGAGAATAAAGATCCTTTCAGGTATATATTGTATCCTACAGACACTAAGTCACTACTGCTAGAGGACATGCTTCTCTTTCCCCATTAGGAAAAAGTCCTACCCATGAAATCTAGGGGGAAAGATTTCTAAGGGAGAGTTTATACTGTGTTCTCCCATATCATGTTATGTTTGCCTTTGGTCAACACCCTGTTTTTCTCCTTTTGTGTTTTAATTGGGGTGAAATTTGCAAGCAGAAAGGCAAACAGAAGCATAAGATCTTTCACTATTTATGTGTTTTGTGAAAAGTAAATTAAAACCAAATGAATTCAAGGATGAGATTTTGCTTACTAGACTAACTGAAAATGAGTGCTCTGCTTCCCAGATCCCTTACCCAGGTCCTGGTGATGGTTTTAGATGCTCCAGTGAGCTCATCCCCTGGTCCAGAGGAAAAGAAACTTACACTATCACCTGAATACTTCCCTTATTTTGGGGAAATATTTCTTTCTATCATAAAGTTCTTTTTGAACTTAGAAATCTGATGCAAAATCACAAATCTAGGGAAAGAAGGGTGGAGAGGCCTACACATGGGAAACTACGAGAACTTTCTAAGTGTAAGTCAGACAACTTGCATGTTTGCAAACATGGAGCTTCCATCAAGTATACAAAATGTGGTCCAGCGCACACACTGCCAGGGGTAGGGATGTGTGTGTGTGTTTGTGTGTTTGTTCAGGCACATGTGCACACAACACAACTCAAAGGATGCCTCACCAATGTGGCTTGGTAGTGACAGTGTGTCTAAGTTTGGGCCTCTCAGGTTTCATAATCAGCTAATTTAATGAAATTTAAGAAGTATTTTTCTCTCAAGGTTTTGATAAAAATAGAGAAAAAGAAACTCAGCTGATCTGGCAGAATTAAGAGTATTCCTTCTGATTCTGTCTTTGGTGGGTTGGAGGTTAACACTAGTAAGTGAAGATGATGAGATTTGAGGACTTATCTCCTCTCAACATTGAAGGTGGTAAGAAACATTTTGTCTTATAAAAGTGTGACCTCTCACACCACGTCGGTCAGATGGGAGAATGGCGCATGAGCACTCTGCACAGGCAGCATGGTGGCATGGCCTGAGTGGGAGCTTTATGCATCTGTGCCTGGCTCCCTTCTGCTGTAGGGAATGGGGCGCCCTCTTTCACCAATCTAGGCCTTGACTTTCCTTTAGAAATGAAGACGTTTAATATAATCTCTAAGGTTCTTCATGTTCTCACACCTTGTTGTTAGTACCTTGTTCTTGGAGCAGCAGCATCGACATCACCTGGGGGCTCATCAGAAATGCCATCTGAGGCCTCAGGCCAGACAGATGTATCAGAATCTGTCTTTTAATGACAGCTAGAGATAGTTCATGTGCACATTAAGGTTTAAAAGTCATTGCTCTGATATTTTTTTTTTGCTCTGATATTTTTTTATTCATGTAATTATTCAATCAAAAACCATTAACTCCAACACATTATAAGCATGATTCTATATTGATCATGATTAGATTATAAACTACAGTTTAAAGGAGTAAGAATATGTGTGTGTATGTGTGTGTGTGTGTGTGTGTGTGTGTGTGTGTGTGTAACAGAGAATGTGGGAGAAATTTTTATGTAAAATGGAGAACTAAACAGGTTTTTAAAAGTTAAATTTTTAAACTTTTTTAACTTGACTTTTTCACTTAGAATGAAAAATTAACTATGTTTAACTTGGAATGGAGATATAGCCCTGTGCTTAGAGCAAAAATGTATTTGAGAAAGTAAAATAAAGCCTAGGAAAGAAATGTTTAAAGGGCCTTTGATTTAAAATTCTAAAATAATTTTTCAGCAGTATCTGAAAAATACTATGCAATTAATTAATTATTAAATTAAATAAACTTTGAACATTCCTTCCATCCAAACACAGTGTTAGGTCTGCAGAGAACAGGTAACCAAGGATGCTAAAATTCTAAGGTGTGAGAATAAGAAGGGACCATGGAGATGGTCTAGTCCATCCCAGGTCCTTTCTGTACAGGTGAAAAGACTAAGGGTTAGATAGATTGGTGATCTCTGTCCAGTGTCACACAGGTAGAGACAGAGCTGGGACAAGCAATCAGGTCTTAGAAAGTAAGACTGGGGGTTTTGAAGACCAGTTCAAATAAATGCTAACGAGGGCTTGGTCAAGATGTTGGCAATGTGAGTAGAAGAGAAGTTAGAGATGAATGAGAAATTGCTGGAGTGGTCTCTTTAGAACTTGGGCACTCCTTGCCTAGAGGACAGTACTGAAGGGTGGACAGGGGTCATAGGGGGCCACAGAGTTGTGAGCATATGTGATGTAAACAATGGTATTTTTAAAGAGCAGAGGTTTGCAGCAAAGGGAAGTTTAAACACTGAACATTTATCACTTGGAGAAATTCAGGAGCTTACCTAGAGCTATCCTACCAGTAGTACTTGTTTCTGTTTTTAACTTCCTACCTCACATTGGCAATGGTCCTTCTCGACTTCTTCATATGGGATTCATTTTCAAAGGCTTTCCCCTCTTCTGTGGAGCCTTCCTTGACAATAAAATCTCATTCTACTCTTACACTGAATGCTTAGAGTTCTTATTTTCCTTATCAGTCATCAAGTATTAATGATATACAACTGCAGGTGATCTGTTTTTGTTCATTGTTGATACACTCATTTAACTAATGTTCTGTTTCCAGGCCCTGGGAACATAGACTGTGTCCCTCTCCACATGATACAATAAATAAATAAATACACAAAACAGTTTCACATAATGACAATAAAAGAGTGTTGTAATAGAAACTGGGGGGTACTATTAAATTTTTTTTAATGGAGTGCTTTAGCTTGTAGCTGTTTTTTCTCTCCCAGCTGGACTATGTATGAGTTCCTAAGGGGCTAGGTCAGGTTTTTTTTAAATTAATTTTTAGTTTTTCTATAACCCAGCCACCCTATCCCTCCCCCACACTGTCTAGCAACCTTTTTTTAAAAAAAGACTTATTTATTTATTTGAGAGAGATAGAGAGAGAGAGAGAGAGAGAGAGAGAGAGAGAGAGAAAGAGAGAGAGAGAGAGAGCGCACACAGTGGGGAGGTGCAGGGGAAGAGGGAGAGAGAGAATTTTAAGCAGAGTCTTCACTGAGTGTGGAGCCTGATGGGGCTTGATCTCACAACCCTAAGATCATGGCCCTGAGATCATGACTGGAGCAGAAACCAATCAGACGCTCAACTGCCTGAGCCATTCGGTCATCCCCAGGAGTAAGTCAGTTCTATGTTACCTTGGCATCCTTTATAACAGTATAGCCTCCTGATGAAAGAGTAAGATCTTATCAGATTTCTTTTTTGAATAAATGGCTGTTGAATGCTTTACTCTAGATCTTTTTCTATGATCAACTCTGATATTTCCTCTATAATAATACTTATATTTTTTGCTGGTCAGCTAGCAGTAGTGCCATCACTATAGAGGAAAATACATATATGTGGTATGAAAAGAGTTGCATGTTAGGAAGTGAAGAAGAAATGCACAGATGTGTATTCAAAAATCCTCCCAAAGAAATCGGCCTTCTAGATGTAAGCAGCACATGACTCTTGAGTATCTCAAGACTCCTTTGTCTGATGTTAGTGAGAATTTATAACCCTCATTGTTAGAATTGTATATTTTTCAAGCTAGAGTCACTCCTAGGTGCTGAAAGATTCTCAAACCACCTCTCTTGTGCCAAAGTATTTCCAGTAAACTCCCTAAAATATGCTTTTATCTCAGCTTCCCTGATCTTTTTAGGTAATGCCAGCATTTAAACAATTTAGTTAGTTTCCTTTTAACTTTCTAATTTGACTCATTTAATTCTGAGTCATAAACCTATAAAGTTTATTAACAGATCTAATCATCCCAAAAGTTTGTTTAGAGCAGCTACTCCTTTAATTTCTCATGGAGCTGATAGGAAATCTTTCAAACTTCAAATGGGCCTGTAGATTTTTGTGTGATTTCACATTTTTGTATATTTCAGGTGAATGGCAAATGACTAAATTACTACATAGAAAATTCCTTTTTTTTTTTTTTTTAAGATTTTATTGACTTATTTGACACACAGAGAGAGACTCTGAGGGAGAGAACACAAATGTGTGAGGGGTCAGAAGCAGAGCAGGGAGCCCGATGCATGGTATGATCCCAGGACCCTGGGATTATGACCTGACCTGAAGTAACAGGTCCCCAACATTTCCAGACACTGTGCTCTGTGTCTGTCTTTTCAGATGTATATTCAGATGTTCATTTAGCCCTGCTTTGGTCCCCCCTTTGATCTTATCTCAAGATTCCTCCCTGACTGAGCTACATTTGGCTGCTCTGGGTGGAAGTATCCCAACTCTCAGAACCTTAGTCCTTGGTCCAGGCTTCTCATGTAGGTGTCCCTAGTAGATCTTTCTTAATCCTGGGGCTGGGACCCAGACAATCTTTAAATCTTGTTAATCTTGACATTTAGAAGAAGAAGTTATTTTAAAATATCCAATAGAAGTTGAAAATTGTCATACATTGACTTTCTCTGCTTTTTTTTTTTAATTCAGACATTAGAATAAGTGATATTGAGAATTCTAGGTGAGTTATTAATGAAAAAAGATCTTTGCCTTTATACTGACCTAGCTGATGCTCCTTAATTTTTTTAAATCCTTTTAACAAATATCAAGTGATTCTCACATGTCAGGCAAGAGGGCAGGTACCTGTGGTGCCTGCTCTAATGAAGCTTATATTCTATGGGACATACATAAAACAGGAAACCAAAGAATAAATGAAATGATTAATAATTGTGGTCCTGCTATGATGGGAACAAGTACAAGACTGAGAGGGTGAGAGAGGAGAGAACAACCAACTGGTCTTATGGTTGTAAATTATTTTTATTTTTATATTTTATTTTATTTATTTTTTTTAAAGAAGATTTTATTTACTTATTTGACATAGAGAAACACAACTAGAGAGGGAACACAAGCAGGGGGAGTGAGAGAGGGAGAAGCAGGCTTCCCGCTGAGCAGGGAGCCTGATGGGGAGCTCGATGCAGGGACTCTGGGATCATGACCTGAGCCGAAGGCAGATGCTTAATGACTGAGCCACCCAGGTGCCCCTATTTTTATTTTTTGTGTTTTTAAATGGAGAACTTGACAACTAACTGCATATCTCACTCATAGAATATGTAATTAATGATGAGAAAATCCTTCACTTTTCTTTTGAGACTTATTGATACAAAAAACAAAAACCAAACCCCAAACAAAAGGCCATTACAATTCAATTATCTTAGGACTTATTCCGGTTTATTATGAGAATGGTTTTTTTAATGGCTTAAAAATAATCCGTGCTTTTTTTTCTAAATTATAACTATTTTCTCCCCCAATCTCATAAGATTAACATGTTATGTCAAGACTACCATGACTAGTGTAAAATGCATCATTGATAATTTTTAATTCTAATTACATGCTGAAATGATAATATCTTAGACATACTGAGTTAAATAAAATATATTACTAAAACTAATTTTACCTGTTTCACTTTACATTTAAATGTGGCTACAAGAAAACTTTCAATTACATATACGATTCTCATATTTCTATTGAGTTGACTGCTATAGAATCTTGGTATGAAAATTTATTATTTGGATAGATTCTAGTTTAAGATGTACACCTTAATAATTACTACTACAAAAAGAGACAAATATATAATTTGGTTAGAGAGGATGTTAATTATCCCCTATCATCTTTTATAAAAATCCACTGCAGTTTTTACTTCTTCCAGTAGTCAAAAATTTCTTGAAAAGAGGGAGTATGCATTTGATCTATTCTTTGCTTCCTGTACATATGCTAGATATTTGTGTTATTTGGCTACGCTTTGTTAGTGAACTAATCTTGTCACACTCATTGCTGCTGGTCTATCAAAAACCTCACAATTTTGTGTAAGGAAAAGAGATTAAGAAGGGAAATCCGCCACATTATGAAGATTTATAGATAGTAAAGAATTGAAAATTGAAGAGTGAGAAAAATATTTTAGATTTATCAAGCATGAAAGAAATACTGAAATTAACTTTCAATTTTACACATTTGGTTTGACATTTCTCAGATGATATAAAGGTATGAAGGAGAAGGAAATGAAAAGATCATTTTCAAAGGGTAAACATGGTACCATGTAATTATTCCCCCCCTTTTTAAAAGATTTTTATTTATTTTTTTGAGAGAGAGGTGGAGAGAGAGAAAGAGCGGGGGAGAAGGAGAGGGAGCATGAGCAGGGTGAGGGGCAGAGAAAGAAGGAGAAACAGACTCACTGCTGAGCAGGGAGCCCAATAGGGGATTCAATCCCAGGATCCTGGAATCATGACCTGAGCCAAAGGCAGATGCTTAACCAACTGAGCCTCCCAGGTGCCCCTATCCTTTGCTTTAAATATACTTCCTGGGACTTTTATTCCAGGCAAAACCCAGACTAGTCTGGAGGCAAATTAAAGAAAATATCTGACAGTGTTACTAAGGCCAAATACAGTATGCTCATTCATTCAAATGGTTTTGTTATTCTTCCTGGCTTAGGCTTTACCAAGATCCTTTGTTTCTAGGCCACCAGTCATGAGAATAGTGAAGAGAAGAGTGGGAACAAAACAGAAAAGAAAAGATTTTCCCAAGGTGAAAAGAGACATTTGTCTCTGGGGCACATACAAATGCCGATTACAGCAGTCTGCCCTTCGCCAGTTTCTCTTCCATACTCTTATCACCACCCAGAAGCAGATGGTCCTCCTTCTGACATATTGTGAGAAGTCAACAGTTACCTAACATTACATCACAATGCCTATGTGATCACATCACCTCTCATGGTCTCATCACTTAGGCATTTTATCATCTCATGTCCTCCCAAGAAGGATGAGTACAGTACAGTAAGATCGTTTGAGAGAGAGAGACCACATTCACATAAGTTTTATAATAGTATAGTATATTATTATAATTGTCCTTTTTAATTTTATTATTATTTTTGTTAATCTCTTCTGTGCCTAATTTATAAATTAAATTTTATTACACATGTGTATGTATAGGAAGAAACATAGTATATACATATAAAGGATTTTGTTCTATCTGTGATTTCAGGCATCCTCTGGGGGTTTTGGATAAGGGGGGGTACTACTGTATACTCAGTGTTCAGTTAGTGAAATTTGTTTAAACATAACCATAATATTCTCTTAACCTATATATCCATCTATTTCTTTGTACTTATTTGAGATCCATTTGGTTTCAAGCCACAGAAGGTTTCAGTTGTTGTAGACAAAGCTGCTGGTTGCTAAGAGGTTATTGACTAAAACTTGGCTTGTGAGCATCCTGGATCATGGACTCATGTGGTTTCCGTAGTTATTCATAATTGAATTATACATCATCATCATAGAGTGTGTGCGTGTGCGTGTGTGTGCACGGGTGCGTGGGAGGGGTGAGTGGGTGTTGAAAGAGGGAAGAAAGGGGAAGGTAAGTGTCTGGCCTGAGTATAGGGGCCTTCCTACTGCCTGGAAGAGAAATTAGACACCCTGTAACTTGATCCTCCTCTAAGTATCTCCAGGAATAACAATTTCATTAAAAAGCAGTCATTTTTAAACTTGAAAAAAGAAGTGGCTCCCTCCCACCCCCCCGAGAGACAAAAAGCATTCCTGTTCATTTGTTGTAACATTAACACTTGGCAATTTAATCCCATCATTTTGGTAACATTTTTGTGATGCAACTATGCTAGAAAACCAAATAATAAAATCTGTGTTCTGCTACTAATTGGCTGTGTAGTTTCAGGAAATTTCTTTAAGTCTCTGGACCTCAGTTTCCTTATCTGTTAAAGAAGAGGGTTTGGATTACCAGAACTTTTTTTTTTTTAAAGATTTGATTCATTCAGCCAGAGAGGGGGAGTGAAAGAGGGAGAAGCAGGCTTCCCACTGAGCAGGGAGCCCGAATGTGGGGCTAGATCCCGGGTCTCCAGGATCATGACCTGAGCCGAAGGCAGTCGCTTAACCAACTGAGCCACCTAGGTGCCCCGGATTACCAGAACTTTTAAAAAAATGAATCCCTACTGCTAATTCTACCCTCAGGTTCCCTGTCCACAAGTGTAGTTGGGTGGCCAAGAGGGTTTGTAGATAGGGGTGGTTTGAGGTGTGAGGAACAGAGTTAGAAAACCAATGTTATTAGTTCATCAGGGGATCTTGTTAAAATGCAGATTCTGACTCAGTAGATCTGGGGTGAGATCTGTTTCTATGTTTCTAACAAGATCCCAGGTGATGTTGATGCCACTGGACCATGCACAACACTTGGAGGAGCAAGGTGCTGGATGATTTTTTTCCCCCAGACTTCTCATTCAACAGGAGAAAGCAGGTCCTACACAGGCAAAGTAATTTTCCCAAACTCACACAAGAACTGAGTGGTGCACCCCGCATAAGAATTCCCGATATCAGCACTTGACATTTCATGACAATGTCCCTTTCTCATCCTGATGTCCTTCCCCATATTGAACACTCTGGGTGATGTATTTTGTGGCTTCACATCTCTTAGGAGCTACTCTGGGCTTAGTGTTTTGGCCACACTATCTCATTCACTTTCAGTGTCATGTCAAACTACATGTAATAATGGCTAGAAAAATTAAATTTGACAAATTAACTAATTTTCAATTCACAGCCTTAATCTCCGTTTAGAATGACACTTGCATGTTTATGCACTGTGCATAGGGAGAAAATAAGGGTCCACTAAGGAAATTCTTATTGCTGAGTCCATGATATTTTTTATTTTTTAATTTATTTTAATTAATTAATTAATTATTTACATAACCCAACCTGATTCCATGAATTTTAACAGCTATCTATTAATGCTGTTCAGGTGATGTCAGCTTCAGCAAAGTTTTTTTTTTCTTTTTTCTTTTTTTAAGATTTTATTTATTTGACAGAGAGAGACACAGTAAGAAAGGGAACATAAGCAGGGGGAGTGAGAGAGGGAGAAGTAGCCTTCCTGCTGAACAGGGAGCCTGATGTGGGGCTTGATCCCAGGATCCTGGGATCTTGACCTGCACTGAATGCAGACGCTTAATGACTGAGACACCCAGGTGCTCCAAGTTTTTTTTTTTTTTTTTTTTAAGATTTATTTATTTGAGAGAGAGAAAGAGAGACCATACATATGTGTGAGCACAGAAGCAGGAGGAGCAGAGCAAGAAGGAGAGAGAACCTCAAGCAGACTCCACCCTGAGCAGGGAGCCCAGATTGGGGCTCTGTCCCAGCACCCTGAGATCATAAGCAGATCATGACCAACCAAGGGCTGGATGCTCAACCAACTGTGCCACTCAAGACCAGCAAAGGTTTTTAGATGATCAGGGCCCATATTTTGTGGAGCTTTAATTACTTCTCAAAGCAAAGAAGCAGCCAATATAAACCATGCTATAGTCAGTAAGAGAATTTCCATGTTGTCTTTTATGTTCACTTATCATCCATATCCAGTAATGGTTTTCTGAATCCTTGGGGGTGCAAGGTAGTGATTAATAAAATTAATCCAGAAAAGACAGTCTGAACTTTTATATACTTTACACAAATAAGATAGTATGCATTTTTAAATATCCTTTACCCTAAAGTTTGTTCTTCTTCATCTCAGGAAAATAAAATGTTCTCTAATCTAGATAGATCAACGTTTCCCAAAATACATTCCTTAGAACACTAGCCCCAAGAAATACTCTTAGAAAAAAAGAAGGACTTTGTCATTAAGTAAAATTAGGACTGTTTGTTTAATACACATTTCTCTTAAGTTTCACAAAGTACATTAGAATATGAAAATTTGAATAGTTTTACAATAAAAAAGTTCTTTTCATTTTGTTTAAAAGGATTTCCCAAAGTTATTTGACTATAGATCTCCCCCAACCTCCCCCCTTGTTGTTTTTTTTCTTTTTTTTTTCATGCAAAGTCAATTAAGATTTTGTAGAGCTACTGTTTTATGGGATGCAGTTTGGGAAACACTGGTCTAGATTACTTTCCCCAGTTTTCCCCAGTTTTTTTAGTTTTTTTTTTTTTGTGGTTATATAGTTAATATCTGACATTAAATATATCAGGACACATTACCTGGTAACATTGTTTTTTAAGGGCATACATTTTAACATTACATAGTTTAAAGAAATATGAAAAGGAAGATTTTTAGGAAACAGAGTGTAAATAGTAGCCTGAGCTTTTCTCTCCACTGTGAGAACTTGCATTATATTAGTGTGAGTAGTTTGGTTTGTTGTACTTTGATGTTCCCTCAGTTGTGAGGAACTTGAACAGATGAGAAAACATCTTTAGAATTAGAAATAAATGTCTGCTTTTGCTGAAGTTCATTGTCTCCAGGGCAATGTATTTTTTTATTGAAGAATACCTGACATACAATGTTGTATTAGTTTTAGGTATAAGCAGAGTGATTTGATATTTATATATACACATTATGAAATGATCATCGTAATATGCCTAGTTACCATCTGTCACCATACAAAATGTTAACAATATTATTGACTATATTCCCTATGCTGTACATTATATTCGAATGTCTGATTTATTTTATCACTGGAAGATTATATCTTTGAATCCCCTTCACTTACTGATTGCCCATTATGGCAATTTGTCTTGAAGTATTGTATGTGTATCTAACAGTGATCTTCTTTTATTTATTTATTTTTTAAATGATTTTCTTTATTTGACAGAGAGAAATACAGTCTGAGAGGGAACACAAGCAGGGGGAGTGAGAGAGGGAGAAGCAGGCTTCCCACCGAGCCTGATGTGGGGCTTGATTCCTGGACCCCGGGATCATGACCTAAGCGGAAGGCAGATGTTAATGACTGAGCCACCCAGGTGCCCTGTAACAGTGATCCTCTTTTAAATGGCACATGGACAAACATGAAATATTTTATAGTTATGTATTTAATTTAATGCATTTTAGAAAAATTATAATAGCATTCTGAAGCATGATTTAATATATACAATTGCTAAAGTAGTATTACTTTGAAGACAAATGCCAAGTAAAGAATGGCAAAAAAAAATTGTGAAAGAGAAATACAAATGGTTAAAACTTGGGAACCAATTCCTGGGAGATTAGCCAAGAAGCAAATTCTAGGGCCTGGCCTGTATACTTCTAGAAAAACCAACATCCCTGTTTGAGGTGCACCACAGTATAAAGAAAAGGTGGCTGGATATAGGTGGAGGAGATTATGGTCCGTGGAAAGAAGCATAATAAGACATGGTTTCTGCCACTGAAGGGCTCACAGCTTTTGTAAGACTGGGCATAGTAAGACAACACTCTCAGCCTGATAGCCAAAGAACTGAAAGTTTCATACATAAGCCACCCTGGATATGTTGCATATAGATGAGTTAAGACCAGTAATAAGACTTAACTCTGAGTTTTCTGTCTTTTGGACAAATAAAATAAGTGGTAAGTTTAGTTTACAATGCTGAGATAAATAACCCACATCTGGCCCCTTAAGACTAGCCGTCAATTAATATTCCACCAGATATTTTGGGACACCTGGCTGCCTCCGTCAGTTAAACATAGGACTCTTGGTTTTGGCTTAGGTCATGATCTCCTGAGATGGAGCCTGTGTTGGGCTCTGTGATCAGCTGGGAGTCTGCTTCTTTCCCTCTCCCGCTGCTCCCCCCAACCCCTGCTCTCCAAATAAATCTAAGAAAACACCACCAGGTCTTTTGCCTTCTGTGAGTTCGTTGAGTCAAAGAGCTCATTGCAGTAATTTGGCTGCTTTCTGTGTGATGCATACTTCTCTACTGAAAATACTTTTCCATCCAGGCTACACTTGGTGATATATGAACACATTTTTGGTTGTCACAACACTGCGGGCAGTGCTCCTGGCACCTAGTGGGTAAACGCCATGGGTGTTTCTAAAATTCCCAGAATGTACGGTACAGCTGTCCATGACAAAGAAATATCTAGCCCTAAATGTCAATAGTGTTAAGGGAGAGAAAACCTATGCTAGACTGACAAGCAGGAAGAACTGGACGTATTGACTGCAGAGCTCCATGGCAGGTTCATTGGACATATTTGAGCAAATTTTTAATGCTTCCAATGCACTATTTTCCTTCAGGGAAAAAGTAATGATAACACAATAAACTATCTGTGGTATGCTGGATACTGGACTCTCAAAATGTTTACAACTTAATCCCTGGGGCCTGTGAATGTATTATTTCACATAGCAGAAAGGATTCTGCAGATGTGATTAAGTTAAGGATCTTGAGATGGGAAGATTACCTTGGATCGTCTGGATGGGCTCAAGTTAACCACAAGGGTCTTTAGAAAAGGGTAGCAGGAAGGTCAGATTTCAGGTTTTTAGTGTACTAGAACACAAAATGCAGTTAAGCCTATAGTTATTTGGAACATTTTTTTTTCTTTGGGGATATGGAAGGCACTACGGGGTTTTGCATCAACATTGATGATCATGCAAGTGAAGATGTGCTGGTGGGTATAACAGCTGCTTGGTAGACTCAAGCTAACTCAAGTTTCCTTCATAGGCAGTTTATGGGTGACAGAATTCCTCAGGTGTGTTGGAAAACGCAGAATGCAAGCAACTCTTGTGGCAGTGGCTGTACAATTATTCGTGGAATCTCCAAAATCACAAACGTTTTGTTCTGCTCTCACTTAAATGATTTCATTAATTTCTACAACCGTATTAAGTTTCTTGTTAAGATTATTATTATGAGTTGCTTACTGAAGCCTCCCTGCCGTGCTGCTTTTCGATTTGAATCCCAAATAAAGATGGTATCAGGTTCTTTTCTGGTCCATATCAAGTACGTTTGTAAGCAATTAGATGGCCCCCAAGATGCAGCCTTCTAGAGTCTTCTGCGTGTAATACACAGTGTCTGTATTCACTGGTGTGCCCCTGGGCACAGCTGCAGCCTCCTGCCCAAGCACAGAGCCCCACCCCTGACCTCAGCACATGGAGGGCAGTTCCCGCATCTACCCCTCTCCATTTGTGAGATATAAAATTTTACAGTCAACTAGTCCACAGTAATAGTACACACACACACACACACACACACACACACACACACACACACACAGAAACATAACTAACATTTACATAGTGCCTAATAGCCCACAAAGTGCTTTTCACCTCCCCTGTTCTATAATCCTTAGCACACTGTTATTATCAATATTTTACAGGTTAGGAAATGGGACTAAAAGAATCTCAGCAATTTGTCGCATGTCAGAAAGGCAGTGGAGGCAGGCCAGCCTTGAATTTTATTTCTCTGACTTGGCAATCACTGGTTTGCCTGTGGCTAGGTGGCTCCATTGCATTTGGACATGCAGAAGGGCACAGGACTGGAGTGTGGCCAAGGTCGTTGTGGTGGTCCCACTAAGCACTCAGGCTAGGAGAGCCCTACTATGTGGCCCAGACAGCTGGCCTCTAGTTTCTCCTGCTTTTAAGACTATTTCTCTGCCTCTGGACCTTGGGAGATCTCCTCTTGAAACTTCACTGCTCTTAGGCTTGGGGAAGAAAGTATTTCTCTGGCTTCTGCCTTTAGTATAATCCTCTCCCCAGCCTCCTCTGGTTCTTACTTTGTGGACCATTTTATGGACTTACATCTCTGAAACCTATTAAATAAACCAACATGAAGTGAAATAAATGATCAGCTGCTGAATTGTTCTCTTTCTTCCTTTTCATATACTCTAAAAACAGTTTATACCAAATACTGAGAGTGTAGCGCTAATGTTATATGGTATTGTGGTAATTCTATTAAAAACTCAGGACAGGTCTTCTGGTAAAAAATGTAAGCCTTCATTCTGCTTTGCTTTAGAGATGCAACATGTTCTTTAAATTTATTTTGCCTTTTCTGGGAAATTGTAGGATCAATTTAGGGCTACAACATTAGTTCTAATGAAGCGAGTTTGTGAAGTTTTTAAAAGCAGCTACCTTTGGGAGATTTCTGCTCCAGCATTTAATGAAGAAGAAGGATATTAAGATGTTTATTAGAAGCTAAATTCTTCTATGTAATACCGAAAACAAAAAAGACAAAAACAAAAAACACTTGTATGATTGAAAATGTTGCCAAGTCCCCAGCTGAGTACTTCACATGAGTAGGGTAGCCTGACCCTTACGGCCATATTTTTTTCACCACAGAAAACTGCCCTGGTGGATGAATGAGCACTCTTACTAAGAACCTACTCAATTTATTGCCATATTACAAGCTTTAATAAGCAAAATCAGCATGACTTGGCCATAGGTGTTTAGTAATCAGGGCAAAAATCTTTTATTCTCAGTAGAATGCCATCAGAAGAATTATAAATGGAAAACCAATACAGGAGAATTTTTTAAGAAAACTCTAAAATTCTACAACATAGAGAAAAGAGGAGAAAAATGTTTAATGGGCACAAGGTATGGCATAGACTCTATAGGGAAGAGTTAGTCTCATTTCTTCACATTGACACATTTTTATTTGGCAAATTTTTAACTTCATTACAGAAGTGAGAAAGATAGATTAGTGAAGATGGAAATAATAACATTAATTTTATTATACAGTAGAAGGTGATTAAATTAATATTATTTCATGGTTACACATATATAAAATAAAATCCAAAATAAAAGGCTAAATTGTGTGGCATTTGGAAGATATTCATGTTTTGGGTGCACCAAGGGTATGCAAATTCTGATTCTTTCCTCTCAGTACTTTTGATGATAATAAGATAGTGTGAACAGTATCCCTGGCCATCAGCTTTTGATGTCATACTTGCATTAGTCACATTTGTCTTCTTTTTTTAAAAAAGATTTTATGTATGTATTTATTTGACAGAGAGAAACACAGCAAGAGAAGGAACACAAGCAGGAGGAGTGAGAGAGGGAGAAGCAGCGTCCCCACTGAGCAGGGAGCCCGATGCGGGGCTCAATCCTGGGACTCCAGATCATGACCTGAGCCGAAGGCAGATGCTTAACGACTGAGCCACCCAGGCGCCCCTCACATTTGTCTTCTTATTGCCTGAGCTTTCACTTTAGTTGATTGACAATTTTTTCTTCGGGGACTTTATTACATTAAGAATAAATTTATTTTTTCCTCAGGGTAAGGTATTAAACAAGTACATTAACATTTTTTTAGAAGTTGGTAAAATTTGCAAATTACCAGGAAATACTCTCTTTGTGAATAGCATAATTCAGCTGGAGGTGTCAGGAGAAAGTGAGAAGAGTATTGCCTTTTCTTCTCCCTTTCCAGCTGTAGTTATACCAACAAATAGGATGACAATCCAGTCCAAAAATATTTCCATTTCATTTAAGAGGGAGACCTTGAGGTCACTTGAATTCTTGTATTGCCTCTCCTTCCCAGAGCCTTTTAAAATTTTGGCAACTTTTCGCAATTAGGTAATGGAAGCACAATTCCTGTTCAGAAAATTATTCTGTAAGGTGCCAAATTCAGACGTTATAAAGCAAACACACAATTCTACCTTAAGAAATGATTCTATCATAAAACAATACTGACAATTTGCAAATAGCAGCAGGAAATGGGTTATTGAGGCTTGACAACTCTCCATTTCAGTAGGAAAAAGATGTACAACTGGTTTGAACCAAATGACAAACCCTTATTAAAGAATAACTACTACTCATAAAATAAGGCTTTGTGTTTACTGGTCTAACTTTTCACAACATTTAGGTTCAAATACTGGTAAATAATCCAACAATCTGCCAACTCTCCTCATTTAGGAATTGAAGCAGAGAGATTCCTTGGATCTAAATCCTGACTCTAACTTGGTAGCCGGGGAGGATTGGGCAGTTTGCATAACCTTTCTGAAGCTCCATTTCTCCAGATAAAATGAGAATAATGACCGCTGCCTCCTAGGATTGTTTTTAGGTTTATAGACAGTTTCCCTGTTGGTATGCTAGGCTTGCGTTGTCTGCTGCTGAACAGCCTGTGTGAATGCAGGAAGACTGGAGGATTTCAGATCTGATGTCACTGACATGAGGTCCCAGGACTCCAACCTATTTGACTTTTCTGAAGAAAAGTCAAAATTTACTTCATCAATTCACTTAAAAAAATTAGCTCATTTCAGATCTTGGCTCCCAATCTGGTTTCCCAATGTTCAATTTTTCAGCCTGTTTTCAGCTCCTAGAGACAAAGTCACAGCCTCTCCTTGTTCACATTCATAGCACTTTTGCTTGGCTGAGGGAATTCACTGATGTATAAACAATTTTTGCAACATGAAAATATTGGGTTAAATATTTGGGTCCTTGCAATATGAACTTGTTTAAGGCCCAGTCTGAGTAACTGGAAAGAATCATTTGATTGGAAGGATTCCTGAGGGTTCATTTGGAATTATTGAGTCACTGATGCTCAGGCTGGAAGAAATCATGTGGTCCCATCCACCTGCTTCCCGGCAGGACCACCCACTCCTTTCACAAACTGGAGTTTATCTTGCTCCCCTAACCACTGCTGAGAAGGGATTTTTGGAGGTTTCAAACACTCATGAAAGACATTTACATATTATGCCTAGTTATAGCTCTTCCTACATCAAAATAAAGCAAAAGCTATGAATGGTCTACTAGTCTTAGCATGTGAAGTAAGTTTCAATTTATATTTTCTCACCTGTGATCTTATTCTCATTTTTCCAATCAGGAACCTCTATCTATTATCTATCTATCTATCTATCTATCTATCTATCTATCTATCTATCTATCTATCATCTGTCATCTATCTATCAATCTATCAATCTATCATCTATCTATACATCTATTTTCTATCTATCCATCCATCTACCTATTTACCTACTTATCTACTCCTTCATTCAACAGATATATATTTTTAAAGTTTTAATTTATTCACTTGACAGAGAGAAACACAGAGAGGGAATACAAGCAGGGGGAGTAGGAGAGGGAGAACCAGGCTTCCCGCTGAACAAGGAGTCCGATGTGGGGCTCGATCCCGGGACTCCAGGATCATGACTTGAGCCGATGGCAGATGCTTAATGACTGAGCCACCCAGGTGCCCCCATTCAACAAATATCTTACGAGTGTCTATGATGTGCCAGGAGCAGGGCTTGGTATGATTTTTGTAAATACCGAAAGGAACAAAAGATAGACTTTGTCTTCCAGGATCTAGAGTCTCATGAGGGAGGAAGACATGTAAAAGAATAATTTAAATATGATAAACACTCTAATAGAGGTATGAAAACATTCTCTGAGAGTACAGAGGGGAAAAGAAGTAAAACCTTGGTGGTGTTTTTTCTCTGTGGACTTTTCCTGGAAAAAGCACATTTCATCCAGAATATAACAAGTCTTTATTCTCCCCTTCTGTATTTAGAAGCTATTTCACAGCACTTAGTGTTAGGAAGTTCTTCCTTCTGTGACATAAGTCCCTTGTGCAGGAGGGATAGTGGAAAGGGAACTCACACAGACCAAATGAGAAACAGCAATGTAGTGAGGGTACTTCTTATTTTCCTTATTTTCCAGCTTTTATTTACCACTGAATTTCTGATGTAAGTAGGTACTCAGTAAGTAGTGTTGAATACATGCAAGAGGAAACTGGGGACCCCTGAGTGTCTCAGTTGGTTAAGCATCTGCTTTGGGCCCAGGTCATGATCCCAGAGTCCTGGGATCGAGTCCTGCATTAGGCTTCTTGCTCCATGGGGAACCTGCTTCTCCCTCTGTCTGCTACTCCCTTGCTTGTGTACTCTCTCTCTGACAAAAAAAGTGAATTTAAAAAAATCTTGGAAAGTAAAGAAAGAGGAAACTGAACATCAGAAAGGTTAAGTGACATGCCTGAGGTCACAGAGCTAGTAAACTGTCATGTGCTGTGGTCTTTACACAACTCCAACCCACTACATTCTTTTCCAGTGATTTCAGAATTGATGGAGATGAAGAACATCAGGTTCTCTACTTCGTCAAATCCAGCAGCTTCATTTTGTTATTCCCAATAAAATTGCAACTAAGTAGGAGAGAGTCAATCCACCGCAGAGAATGGTGAATAGAGCTGGCTCTGAGTTCAAAATCTCAGCTCCTCTGCTTGCTAGCTACCAAAACACCCACAACAACCACTCCCCCCCCCAAAAACAAGAAAAAGCTGACCCAAACCTGTAGTTTCCTCATCAATAAAGTGAGAATAACAGTAGCTTTTCTCTCCTGGGCTGTCATGCTGATAAAAGTAGATAGCAAATTCATAAGACTGATGACCTGTACCTCTGTAACCAATAATAGATTATCTGTTAGTTAATTGAATTTAAACTTAAAAATGAAAAAAAATAATAGAAAAAAGCGTAGATAGCAAATACAATGTGCTTGGTACAGACGCTGAATATAGAACCTCTGAACACACATGGCCTAATATTGGTGATCACTGTCCCAAGTCTCAAGATGTCCTTGAGGGTGGTGAAAATCTCACTCAATGACTTGTTTCAGAGACCTCACCAGGAAACTCTTTGGGTCTAACTCTAAGTGCCACCTTCTGCTGTAATTGAAAGCAGTTTCCTTGGGTTCTAGTGTCTGAGGAAATATAGAGCAGCTGGTCCTTCATATTCCCAATGACTTTTACTAAGCCAGCCACACTTCAGAGTTTTTGTTTCTGGACTAAATACACTTACAAGTCAGAAACTCTTTCTACATAAACCGTTATTTTCCCTCTCCCTCTAATCCTTCAGTCTCCACTGGACCCTTAAGAAACAAGGCCATTGGTGTGAAAATTTTGCAGATGGAAAATACAGAGGTTTTTCATAGAAAATAGAGTCTACAGTTGCTGAGCTGGTGTTACTGGAAAATCTCTGCTAGGGATAGGTGAAGTAGGAGTTGCTAATGAAGTAATTCAGAGATGGAAATTTCTCTGGATATTAAAAATACACTCAATCCATATTTATGTATCTTTTGGCCACAGTAATTCATCTTGTAAATGTTTTGGATTATTTTTCTTACTATCCTGAATAGAGATTCTGACTTGGTCATTGCCGTGCCAGAAACAGATTGAAGAGTTTCTGCAGACAGAAACCGATTTGTGAATAGGATAGAACAATTCTGCAAAGACCAGTGGAGACAATTCATCTTATCTTTCTCATTTGACAGTCAAGCAAGGCTTAGACAGGTTAAGTGACTTGCTCAAGGTCATACACCAAGTTAGTGAGAGTGAACTATTCTGACTTCCATTAAAGGTTCTTTATTTGATATCAAGATGTGCTTTTCATGTTGTTGATTTGAATAAACAAATAGGCTACTATTGATATGTGAAATGAAATTGCCTAACAGTAAAATGAAACTATGCTATACAAAGATGGAGACTTTCCATAATATATTGAACAGATATAATATTCCCATTTTCTGGGCATTAGAAAGAGCAGCTAGTCATAGAAGCCTACAAAGAGAATATAGGCACGGCTCCTACCGTCTCTTTTTCTTTGCTATTCTACAAATGTCACTTCCCACGTGTCCAGCTTCCATCTGGATTGAACACAGAAAAGGGCAGTCAGTAGTAATGTTGTTTCATATTCTTAAACTGATTTCCCTTGGCTTTTACAATTACCTAATGACCATTTTCAAGCACATCTTGGACTTAGACGATTGCAACCTTGGCTCAGAAAGGAGCAGTTTTATTCCTCAGGCTATTTTCTCAAGCTTTGAAAGCTTTAGTGAAATAATACATTATTATGTCACATATGGTGCTCATCTGAGAATACTGCTCTATGCTGCTGAGTTCTATATCTGTAAGACATATCCATATGTTGATAAAGTGAGTATGTGTGTCAACATTTATATGGAAAATGATCTTTTGTACTTTTCATTCCTCAATATTTGGGACACTTTTATTTGCAGTGGGAAAAAAAAGAATCCAAACTTATCTTTAAATAAAAGAGATCAAACATAAATCCTAAGGAGTTGGTTTTTGAGTAAATTATCTTGTATTCCCTAATGTGAAAAATACTATCCAATAAATTTTTGTTGGTATGCTCTTCTATTTCTCAATGACCTTTCTCAAAATTACAATTAGTAGTAACTATTTTGATGGAGAATTTGAACAACTTGGTCACAAGTTTTTTTTTTTTTAATCACACTTAAGGAGGAGTGAAGTTTTGAATGATGATATAGTTACAGAAAGAAACCCCCAAAACACCAGAAAAATGAAGACTGAGTCTATTATTTGGGATAACTTCTGGACACCCAATGTATTACTTTCCCGTTTTAAATCTTGTCTTCTAGGTGAGCATAGGGCTAGCAACATATCCTCTGATGCAGAAGTGTAAAGTATCCTGCCTTCCATATTCACTATTGTCTTCCCTTTCCATGGAATGAATAAGTCATGGGAATAAAAGGTACAGCACAGGGAATCTAGTCAATGACACTGTAATAGTGTTGCCTGGTGAAAGGTGGTAGCTACACTTGTGGGGAGCACAGCATAACTCTCTTGTATACCTGAAACTAGTATAACATTGTGTGTCAACTATACTCAAATAACAACAACAACAACAACAACACATTAAGGAGCTACTTTTCAGAAAAAAAAAAAAAAAAAAAAAAAAAAAAAAAAAAAAAAAAAAAAAAAAAAAAAAAAAAAAAAAAAAAAAAAAAAAAAAAAAAGCCTCCTCTAGGCCAATGAGGAAAATTTCATCCCAGCTACTTACATTACATGGTGTATTGAATCCAAGTCAGCAAGGCCAAACAATAATTGAGAAACAAACCAGCAGTTGTTTGAGAATTATCACTGGCCAGTGACTCAGTCCCCAACCTTTCAGACAAGTTGTTTTGGGAATTGTATGGCCTCAAGCAGTGAAAGGCAAACTTGTTCACCCACATGTTGGAGGGCCGGAAAGCAAGAAAGATGGTAATTTGTTCCTCTGTATAAATGTGTCCCACCCACTCCTAGCCACAAGTGGGAGTGAAGGATGGGGTTTTTGGCCTAAAGGGTAGAGTCATACTTGTCCCCCTCATTTCCTTGTAGGGATGTTGGGGAGACCAGTGAGATCATGTCTATGAAGTGGATTTACTGGAATGTGCTCATGTGGTCCAATGTAAATTATGCCAGCAAGATTTTTTTTTTTAAATTTTCCCTTTTCTTTTCTACAACTCTTAACCATTGGCAACTTCTGCAGATTGTCCCATGTCCTTAAGTTCAAATCTCTCTGCCAGCATGCTCTGGGTAATTCATTTATGCTCTGTATGTAAACAGCCAGATCCTAGTTCTTTGTCTTTCAGAGCCCTCCCATAGACAGCTGGAGATGTTCTGAGTGCATGTATGGAATAGTACAGAAGGCCTCAGTGTCCAGCACCTTCATCAGAAAGTCACATAATATTTGAGTACTCTAGAGTTTGCCTGAGATGGTATTCAGAAGTTATCTATTGGTTCAATATTGCTTCTTTAGACACCTTGTATATTTCATGAGTTATACTATAAGATGTTCTGTATGAAGAAGCCATCTGATTAAGTGGAGGATTTTACTTCTAAGAGAGCCAGAGTGACCTATGACTGTCATGGATTAATTCAGTCTTTTTTTGTAGTTTCCTGGTAAAACATGAAGCCAATTTAAAACCAGTGGCTTCTATGAAAAGTTTCTGGAATTCCAGTTCTATTTTCTGTTGTCATTCGGGAATCACTGGTAAATTTTCAAATAACTGTGATATCTTGCTTTTTAGAAATGTAGCAAATAACAAAAGAGAGGAGGAGGAGAAAAGAGATGGGTATTGGTTTTAGAAAATAATAATTAAAAATTGGTTTTATGTTTTCATAAATTGTTTAATTTCAATTAGCCAACATATAATACATCATTAGTTTTTGATGTAGTGTTCAATGATTCATTAGTTGCATATATTACCCAGTGCTCATCACATCATGTGCCCTCCTTAATGCCCATCACCTGGTTACCCCATCTCCCCTCCACCCACAACCCTCAATTTGGTTCCCGGAGTCAAGAGTCTCTCATGATTTATCTCCTTCTCTGATTTCTTATCATTCAGTTTTCACTCCTTTCTCTATGATCCTCTGTGCTATTTCTTATATTCCACATATGAGTGAAACCATATAACTATCTTTATCTGACGGACTTATTTCACTTAGCATAATGCCCTCCAGTTCTATCCATGTTGATGTAAATGGTAGGTATTCATCCTTTCTGATGGTTGAATAATAGTCCATTGTGTATATATACATCTTTATCCATTCATCTGTTGAAGGCCGTTTTAGCTCTTTCCACAATTTGGCTATTGTGGACATTGCTGCTATAAACATTAGGGTACAGGTGCCCCTTCTTTTCATTACATCTGTATCTTTGGGTTAAACACCCAGTAGTACAATTACTGGGTCATATGGTAGCTCTATTTTTAACTTCTTGAGGAACCGCCATACTGTTTCCTCTAGAGTATAAATCTATCTTGAAGCACCAGTCTCATCAGATTATTATTACTCTTAAAATAGTCATTTCTTATTCTTTAAATTCCTCTGCACACACCGGCTAAATGAATGTTTTCAATGCTATTGTGAATGGCATCTTTTAAAAGATTTCATTTTCTATTTGTTCAATGTTTGTATATAGAAGCTAATCACTTTGAATATTGGACCATGCACCCAATGGTCTTGATAAATACACTTCTTCATTGCAATAATGATTAATAAAAATAGTATTTTTTAAACTTTTCAATTATTATACTTTTATTCCTGTTTCTTTCCTCATTGTACTGACTAGGAACTCCAGTAAAATTTAAACAAAAATGGTGATGGTGGGCATTCTTGTTTTGTCTCCAAAGTTATAAGCCTGGACAATGTTTGCTGTAGAACTTTGGCTAAGCATGCTATCTGATCAAAAAAGTCCCTTTACTTTGCTAGGCACTTTTATCATCAATGGGTGTTGGATTTTTCAAATGCTTTTCTGAATTTGAGCTTGTTACATAATTTTCTGCTTTTTAATGTTAATGTGATAAATTGCACTGGTTTCTGAATCATAAACCACTTTGCATTCCTGGAATAAAGCCCACTAGGTCATGTTAATGTTGTTTATGATTTTTGCATCTATGTGTCTGCTATTTTTCTTTCTTGTAACCTCTTTGTCGGGTTTTGGCATCAAGATTATGCTGGGCTCATAAATAATAGTGAAGTGTTTCTTACCATTTTCTTCTATCCCTGGAAGTGTTTGTGTTACATTGGAGTTATTTATTCTTTAAATTCTGTGATAATTTATAGGTACTATCTGGATGTGGAGTTTTCTTTGTGGAACAGTTTATAAAAATTAGTTCAATTTCTTTAATTATATTGAACCATTCAGATTTCCTACTTTTTATCTGTCAGTTTGATAATGCTTTCACATAAGTTGTCATATTTACCGGCATAAAGTGTTTTATCATGTCTTTGAATAATCTTTTTAATGTCAACTGATAGTTTACAATGCTTATTCTTACAACCACTAATAATGCCAAAAATGAGTGTTCATTCCTTGAAGACTGCCAAGCCATTTCATATTGATTATAACATTTATTTATGTCACTAGATGAGATGAAATAATACTTACATGAATCACACATTCTTTTTATCTCTGTGATTTTAAACCTTTCCACTAATGGAAGTATTTCTTTAGCTAGAGGGGGAGTTAAAATACTAGTTATGTTTGTGTTTGAAAGCTTGTGGCTTGGGTGAACTGAGGTTCACCAATATCCCATTAATGCTTAAATTTTCAGCTGCCTTTTGTTTTATGAGATTATTCTAAGAGTGGATGGGTGAATGTATGAACTCCCTGGATGAACAGTGTGATGTTCAGTGGGAGTGACAGGGGGAGTTAATAACTAAAATTCTTTTGGTGTCAGACATTTCAACATCAAAACACCATAGGTTAGTTATTCTGTCACAAAATTTGGCATCTTTAGTGTCTTGGGCAAATAACCTAATTACCTTATGGTATTTTTTTTTTTTAGTATCTGAAGGGGAGTTAATACAATTTTCCTTTTGGGCATCACCAGTCCTCATGGCAAATAATGAAATATTATATGTAGTATCTTATGCTTCTGGGATCATCCAGAAAGAAGATCTTAGCCTATGAAATTGTTAAAGGCACTCCTGACCTTTTATGTTTTATTCTCTCAGCCAAAAATGGGAAGATAGTCATGGAAAGAGATTTCTGAGGGAGCCTCCAAATGTCAGTTTACCACAGTTCTTACTCCCTGTCATGTCCTCAGGGGACTTAGGGCACTCCCATTGTGAAGTATCAGAAGGAGCTGTCTGAGAAACTGTTAGTGGAAAGTACACACTCCCCTAACTAAAGAGGGAATGATAAATCAGAAAGAATAAGCAAACAAAAGGACATTCCTCTAATTATTCCTAGACTGTCTTAGGAAGACCGTTAATTTTGAGCTCGAAGCCACTTATAGAGACCACTGAATCACCCAAAGATTACATGATACCTACCGTGGAAAAACTAGTATTGTTGGTACATCATGTTTTAAAGAAAATCAGATTACAAAATAAGGTCACTATTATTTTACAAAGGGATTTTATTATTCAGTAAACAGTCCTCCATAGTATTCATTAGGCAGCAAGTCCTTAATGCATTTAGAAAGTGATTTAACTTGCAAACATCTTATTTTCATGCAGTTCTAGCAATGCATTTTTTAGGAAATCAAGGTGTGTTGATATTCTTTCTGTGACTGGCTATTGCTCAGAGATATACCTGGGTGTTTGCCAGGGCACACATGACAAGGACAATTTATGGCATTTTCCCAGGTGGTGAGGTATGTGAACGTTGTTGCATGAGTCTGACTGTACAGCCAAGCAGAGGGGCCATGAGCTGGGGCCGGAGTGCCTTTCATGTCTGAGGCAGTGGCAGGATATTACTTTGCTTCTAGTCAGCCACACCTTCAAGAATTTTTTTTTAAATGGGTACAATACATTTTATCACAAAGGTATATTAAAAATGGAACAGAAGTTGGGTGGAGTAGTAATACAGTCCAAAACCTTCACCTCTGAGTTGACAGGATGGGGTGAGCAAGGCACTCTTTGCCAGGCATGTTTATCTTGGCCCACAGGACCAGTAGGGGTGGGGCTGAGAGCCCTCACTGGCCACAAAGCTGAAGAGTTCTTCTGTTGCCTCAACTCCCTTCATTCCCAAGAGATTTCCTGTAAACAATCTCAACAAAGGGTTTCGAATGAAAAAAAAAATGAGGCTTATTTGGATTCATTACCTTTAAGGCATCCATTCATGAAAAAAGCAAGAGATCATGATAAGTGATAACATAGGATTGTTTCTAGATGCCTCAAGATATTGTGCCTTGAGATTTTCCCATAAAACCATGAACTCATTAGGCTAGGTTATGGCTAAGAACACTTTCTTAGAGATGCCTTTGCAAAAAGCTTCACAGAAATTTGAAACATAATAATAATAATTAACATGAACTAAGGGCTGTTCTAAGTGCTTTATGTGTATTAATTCATTTTGCCCTTTTAACAGTCCTCTGTGGTAGATGCTATTATCACCAGCAGCCTCGTCCCTATTTCTCAGATGTAGAATATGAGGACAGAGGTTAAAAGCTTGGTATGGTAACACAATTCACAGTAAGTGGTAGAGGCTGATTCGAAACATAGCAATCTGACCCTAGAACTGGGAATCTTAACACATATGCTCTTCTACTTCTTTAAAAATGGCACATAAAATGAGATTTTAAAAGAAATACCCCCAAATCAACAATTACCTCAAAATCAGAGTGAAACAAACAAACAAAAAATCAAAGTGAAACAAAGGCAAGAAAATAAACTAATAAAAAAACAAGAACAAAGTATTTTTTCTTAAAACAGTGTTCTTCAAAATCTACTTTCACATATTTATGGTAAAGACTTATAAAAGGGAAATTAATAGGGTGAATAATAGACATGTTAGTCACACCAAAGGCAAAAACTGTTTTGATACATAAAGATATATAAAATGACTTAGACAAATTCATGGGGGTAGTTTCATATGGCTTCTGAAAGGAAGAAGGATGTCCCTAATATTTGACTCTGAAAATTCACTCAGATCTCTTTTTACTAGAAGACTTAAAGATTTGAACTCTTAATCAAGAATGGCAAGCAAGCTCTTCTCCCTCATATTTTGTCTGCCAACGTAAGTGATATTCAACTATGTATTGGCCATTTACTAATCACGTGTAGTAATTTAAGTAGACTTATTTCTTGTATCATTTTTGACAACAAAGTATTTCTTTTTTTAAAAAAGAGATTTTATTTATTTATTTGACACAGAGAGAGATCACAAGTAGTGCAGAGAAAGGCAGACAGAGAGGAGGAAGCAGGCTCCCTGCTGAGCGGAGAGCCCGATGTGGGCCTCAATCTCAGGACCCTAAGGTTATGACCTGAGCCAAAGGCAGAGGCTTTAACCCACTGAGCCACCCAGGCGCCTGACAACAAAGTGTTTCTTAATGTTAAGAAAAGTTCACAAAAAATGGAAGAGTCAACAAATGGAAGTTTGATAATTCAGGTAAGTGAGTCTATTTCCTACACAGCATTATTTCAATAAGATATTAAGCAAAATCCTACAAAAATTGCCAAATTTACTTTTTTAGCAACAGTTTTTGATTTCTGGAAAAGTTGGTTGACTAAGCAGATATAAGAAAGGTATCTTCTAACTGGAAATACATAATAGGAATGCCAGCTACAAAAGAAGTTAAAAAAATGTTAGGTATTAAGTTGAGTTCAAATGCCAGAATGGAGTATCTCTAAGTAGCAGGAAAGGGAGAGAACTTTTGTCATTGTAATGAGTGGTAGTTGATGGCAGGCAGGTGAAAGGTAGTTGCATGGATATATAAAGCTAATGTCTACAGCTCTTTCTACAATGGGGAAATAGATCTGGAAACAGTTCATTAAATTCATGAAGGGAGCTAGGAAACTCTGATCCAGAGACAAGCCCTTTATATCACATGGTGATGTGGCATGGAACCAGATTGTCTGCTCTGAGTGGTGGGTGAAAGGACCCATGGAAATTGGAAGTCTAGTCTAGGCTGCCTGTGGGACCTGAACTTGAATAATACAACTGGTGCAGAAACACAACCTTAGAGTCTAAGGTAAAGCTGGGGTGAACTGGAAAAACTTGTAGAGCTCCAGCAGAGGAAAAGCAAAGCTAGTCTCCAAAAGGAATCTCTGGGCTTGAGGATGTGATCAGTACCAAGGTGAGAGGCAACTTTCTCTGAGGTCAAGCTCACAGATGGAAATTACAAGGCACAAGCAGGAACTCACTGCTTAAGAGAAAGCTAGTTGATGCAACTAATGGGAGAATTCTATTAGAGAAATTAAACTATTGATAGTATAATTATCTAGAAGATGCTTAAAATAGGTGTAAAAATAAGTGCATTAGAAATGATAAAATCACAAAGAAAAATAAGGAAATGCTAAGCATAAAATTCAGGATCATGGTCACCTTCAGGGAAAAAAAGAGGAAAGAGACCAGAGAGGCACACAGAATGAATTTGGCTCCAAATCTTGTACTGGTAACAGTCCATTTCAAAACTAGATACAGAATATATGAATGTTCCTGGTATTGTTATTCTTAAGTTTCAGTCATTTTTATGTATTTAGTATCCAATAAAAAAAGAAAAAGTAAAGCCTTAAAAAACACATGTAATATTGTGAGTGGGGAATGTACAATAGCAGAAATATTAAAAGTAACATTTCAAAAGAGAAAACATATAAATTATGCAAAAAATGAGTAGTGATAAAATGAAGAATTCATGAGAGAAAAGAAGGGCATATTGAACAAAAAGGGCAGATATTTTTTAAAGAATCAAATCCAATTATAGAAATGCTATGTGTTCATTAAAAATAAAAATATATTATTAAAATAAGACCTTAAGAGATGGGTTAAACCAAGCACTAGCTAAACTGAAGGCATGAGGAAAGTACTCAAAATGCAATCTGAAGACATAAAGAGATGGAAAATAGGAGTTAAGAAAGCATGGAAGTCAGGAATGAGCATTTTCAATGAACATCTAATGGAGGTAACGAAGTCTTTTTTATAAATCAAGGTAATACTTACTTTTTCCACAAAAGAAGTGATGTCATCTAGGAAATTTAGACTCTCAAATAGTGAATAGGTTTTAAATAATTTTTTTGAAAATGCAGAAGTTATTAAATAAATTTTCCTACTCTGAGCTGTGGAGACTCCCTATGCATTAGTTCATTTTGTGTTTGCCTCTCCAGTACCTTCTGTTTTACCATTTCTAGATTACTTGTGTCTTTTCTCTGTTAAAATCTCTTAAGCTCTAAGGTGGGTAAACTCCATATAATTCAATGAGCATGTTCTATAGATTAATCAATTGACTAAATTTCCCCAAATCCTGCTTTTTTCCTTTATAGCAGGTTTAAGAGAGACAGTCTAGATAATTGAATACATAGTTCTTTCAAAAAATTGATGTACACCATCAAGAGCTGTAAGTTTTCTACCTTAGAAAATCCTCGCATCAATGAAATGAAAAAACTATTTCTGAACCTTAAAGCACCTGAAGATTTTGTCTTTTCTATAATACTCTCAAAGAATGTATTGATATCACATGTGTCTCAATTATTACCTTTATTTTTTAATATTTTAAAAATAATGTTATTCCTATTCCTTTGAAATTATCTTCCTTCCCACTGGTCCATGTTCCATATTCTTTAAAAAAAATTTTATCTTCAAGGATTTTGGTTCTGTTGCAGATGTGTGGAGAATTGGCAGAAAGGAACTGTACTTTTTAAATTTCTCTCTATGCCACCTTACACAGTATTTTTCTTCTCTCTCTCTCTCTCTTATACACACACATACATCCCAGAAGAGATTGTGTGTGCCACACTGGTGAAGGAAAGAAGGCAAAGAATCCAGCATCCCAAGGGGCAGTAAAAAGAGGTTGTCTTCACTAATGGACTCTAAGAACCCCATTTTCTTACTGAAAACTGGTGCCACGTGTGATTACCCGTCACCATTGCATAACAGTGTTACTAATTTTGACTAATATTTTAAATCTGACTTTATATGAATGGAAGAATCATAATGCATTGTCCTATTTAATGTATTTCATATAATCATACTTGATATGCAAAAAGAAATATGGTTATTACCATTTAATTTTTCTTTCAAAACATTTATATAATGGTTATAACTTAAAAATATTTCTCTTTCAGGTAATTGCTGCTAATGTAAGTGATAATACTTTTTTTTAACCTCATTTGAAAAATGTGCTCTTTAGCTACAGTAATATATATTATATATATTTTTATTATATGCATAGCTACAGTAACATTTTATATATATATTACATAAAGGCAAAATGCTAAGTCTGACATAAACATGTGAACTATAAACCATCTCTTGTCTTGGGCCCTAGAGTTGATGTATTATATATATGTTTGAGTCAGATATTGTACAGGATTTTGGTGAGCTCAAAAAGGCTCTGAAAAACTTTTTTTCCTCCTGGAATAGAGGGACAAGTATTTGTAAAAAAAATCATTATCACCTTATGTTCCTGTAAAGCATTCCATGCCTCCTTTCCCCCAAAGGAACCATTATGACAGCAATTTCCTCATTTGTTTTTATTTAAGTAGATAGTAGAATTGAAATCTAAACTTTCTTTTTCATTTGTTTCTGGCTTTCTCTAGAATTCTGCTTACTATAAAACATATCTTCCTTCTATCTCCTAACGCTTGTCATTTTCTCTCTTCTATCTTTCTTAAATATGGTTATTATGTGGCATATTAGAGAGGAATCTCATTTCTAGTACTGAAAAGGCATTTTCTTCATTCATTCCATGTTCATTAAATATTTACCATTTGCTAGGCTTAATTTCTCTGAGCCTTAATTTCTCCATTTGGAGTCTATATTATGCATTTACAGACCCTGTTCCTGTCCAGAATCGCTTTTATTCCTTCTTCATTGATCTGATAGATACTCATCCTTTAAATTCAACTCAAATGACAGCTTGCCTCCTTAGTCTGGTTCAAAGCCTAACACCTATACTCCCACTCTCCCCATGCCTTTCTTTTTCACAGCATTAATCACATTTTACTATAAAATTCTGTGGCAGATAAACTCTAAAATCGTCCTCAATTATCCCCAAATCCATCTTGTTAGTAGACTTTCTCTGTTGCCTTTTTGATTTGCATTCTTTGATAAAAGAAGCATCCAAGTTGGGCACATCCACATAGTAAGGTTTTTAAAGTAGTCTTTGGATAATAGTCAGCAAGAAACGGAGGAACTCAGTCTAACAGGCCACAGGAACTGAATCCTCCAACAACCACATGACCTTGAAAGCAAATCCTTCTCCAGTTGAGCTTTCAGATGGGACCTCAGCTCTGGCTGATACCTTGATTGCAGGCTTGTGAGAAATGCTGAAGCAGAGAATCAGCTAAACCATGCCCAATCCCTGATCCACTGAATCTGTGAGATAATACAAGTACATGGCAGATAATAAAGGTTTTGAAGAGTGTAGTTGTGAAGCACATTCACTGGCTTTACAGAAAGGAACTCAGCTTTCTGCCACCAAATGTATAACTCATTTCTTTCTTTTTTAAATATTTTATTTATTTGACAGAGAGAAACACAGCGAGAGAGGGAACACAAGCAGGGGGAGTGAGAGAGGGAGAAGCAGGCTTCCTGCCGAGCAGGGAGCCCGATGTGGGACTCGATCCTGGGTCTCCGGGATCATGATCTGAGCCAAAGGCAGTCGCTTAACCAACTGAGCCACCCAGGCACCCCTATAACTCATTTCATTCAAGTTTTGAGTCTCAAGTTTTTTTTATGTGAAAAATTAGAGGGTGAGAGTTAATGTAGCTCAACTCAGCTCAAGCAGTTCCCTGTATCTTTTTTTTTCCTTTACAAGTAAGTACTAATGCTATATGTGAAGCTATATTATATTTTAGTAGATGACTTGGTCCTCAGTGTATTTCTATATTAGGGTATCTTTTTAACTCTGATGTGCAAAAAGTAATTATGGCAAGACCAGTGTATCTTTGACTTTTAAAAATGATGACTTTACTTAAAAAAAAAAAAAAAACTCTAAAGGATTAAATAGTGAAAACACAAAACTGGAATGAACTCATGAAAAATTGAAATCAGTTTTAAAAAGGGCATTTGATGACATGTAGCATGACATTTAACAGCTTTCTTAATTAAGTGGACTAAAAATCAGATAACACGATAACATAATTTTAGACAGGAATTTCTTTTTCCATACTGACAGGAAACATTTGTTTTGTTTTAGCCAGACAGTTTTAAAAAATGCTATTTATAATAGCTTTGCCAAAGTTAAAAAAGAGGTCTACAAATTCTCATTCATTTCTATTTTTTTTAAATGCTGTATTATCTTTACAAATGTTTCTTCCTTTCACTGAGTGTTTAGCTGATAGGAAAATTGTGATGGACAAGACGTGTTTCATTTTCTGAGCCAGCGCATATGGAGAAGATAATTCTTATTAAGCACATTAGATAATCTGCAATTAAATCAGTTGATTATCAGTTGGAGCTACCTTTCCTTCCTCTCCACCCTCTTCCTTAACTGTTATTTCTCCAAGGACAAAAAAGCAGGCACAGATGATATTGATTTTTTTTTTTTATTTAAAAGAGGAGAAGAAGGCATAGCTTGGTGGCTGCCGGAGGTGCGGGGTGGAGGGTGGAGGGTGCTAAATGTGTCAAAAGGAACAAATTTCAAGTTATAAAATAAATAAGTCATAGGATGTAATGTACAGCCAGGTAACTATAGTTACTAATACAATGCTTAAAGGGGAGATCTTGCAAGTTCTCATTACAAGAAAAATATTTTGAAAAAAAAAAACAAGAGTAGATGATGAAGAACACTTTTATGTAAGTCTTGGGCTCCTCATTTGTCCATCTATGGACATTTCATTCCTTCTATTTTTAATCTGTACAGACAACTGCTGAAACAGAGATTGAAAGAAGGAATTAACATTCCTTGTGGTGTCTGAATACAATATTTTTGTATCTCCCCCTAAGCGCATCCTGTTCTACTATTTCCCATCATAAGAGAGGGATAGGAAACAATGATCAAATTTACTCTAAAGTACAGACAATAAGTTGGAACAAAAGAGAGTCACAGATGGAGAAAAACCTCTTCCCAACAGTAAGGATGGTCTTCTGAGGGAGGCCGTATATTTATTTTTTCTCTACTATTCACAGCCTAACAGTTGTTACAAAATATTAAGGCATACTATTTTTATTATAAATAAAACCAGCAATAATAATTTACCAACGATGCCTCTTACAATGAAATGCAATCGATTCATGGCTCAGAACTAGAACCTAAAGGAATAGTTTAGGGAGCACAGAAATAGATCAATTAGGTGATAACCATTATAGCACATAGAACTAGGGCTTTAGAATTAAATGAATGAGGGTTTGAATTCAGGTTTTGCAATTAACTACGTGCTGTTCAAGCTACTTAACCTTCCTGCATCTATTTCTTCATCTATAAAATACAGATTAGGATTCCTTTCATATAACATTATCACAAATACAAAATAAAGTAATAACATATGATAAATGTTCTCCATGGAAACTGTTACAGAATAAGCCATCAAGGGCGCCTGGGTGGCTCAGTTGGTTAAGCTACTGCCTTCGGCTCAGGTCATGATCCAGGAGACCCAGGATCGAGCCCCACGTCGGGCTGCCTGCTCGGTGGGAAGCCTGCTTCTCCCTCTCTCACTCCCCCTGCTTGTATTCCCCCTCTGGCTGTGTTTCTCTCTGTCAAATAAATAAAATCCTTTAAAAAAAAAAAAAAGAATAAGCAATCAATGGACAATAAAGTAGCCTGGCCTTACATTGACAGATAAGGAAAATGAAGACTGGAGATTAAGATGTGCCAGGGACACGTGGTTAATTGCAAAATTTTTGATGGAACAAAAGGGATTTCTTCCAAAAACTGTTTTGTTTTAAAACCATTTTTTCTCTTTTTGAAAAATTATTTATTTACTTGGGAGAAAGTGAGACAAGAGGGAGCACAGAAGGATAGGGAGAAACCGGCTCCCGATGAGCAGGACACTGAGATCATGACCTGAGCTGAAGATAGATGCTTACCCGACTGAAAACCCCAGGCATCCCCAAACTACTTTTCTCTATAATTGCTAAGGCACTTGTTTGAGAAAAGTAGACATATCCCTTATTACTGGGAGAGTGACAGAAGTACAGAGAGGAAAATTGGTTAATAGAATGATGTGAAACAAGTTTTGATGGAAAGCTAAAACCAACAAAATTAGATAAATCCGCCCCTCCCAAAAACTTTCCACACTAATTTGAGTTTTTGTCCTCTGAATGAGTATATTACAGAGGGATGTATCTAATGTGTCCAGTGAGAATCCAAAAAGTTCACTGAAGCTGTGAATATGAAAATAAAACCACACAGACAGCCACACTTTATTTATCTGAGTTGTGAAAGGGAGAAAACCCAGTGAGACCTACAGTATGAATCAAATCTTAAGGAGAATTCTTATTTATGAACTGTGATTTGTGTCAAAATGTTTCCAATTTGGGACTCTGGTGGCATTATATTCTAGGAGCTAAGGAGACATTCTGAAGCTCAAGGAGCTTGATCAAACAGAGATAAAAGGTGATCTCATCAAATGTTTCTGTTTTTCATTTCTCAGAAAGCATGCATTCCATTTTTAAAACATGGACTCTATTCCTTCTCCATATGGGAAATTTTTTGTTGATTAGAGCGCGTGGACAAGCCTGTGAAGTTTCAGAGTGGTTTAGGAATTCCCTCCTGGGTGTGAGGTCTCTGTGACTTTGTCAGGATTCATGACAGGATACTTACAATCTTGTTTCAGCAGGTTTTTCAGGTTGATTTCCAACATTTCCGGTCACCACCTCAAGTACCTAACTCCATAGTAAGAATTAAGAAGTATTTCTTGGGTGTCTCCATCATTGCTTACAGAACAAGGCACTATGCTAGGCTCTGAGTGATGGGAGTAAAAGACCATATTTCTTGTAGCACAAGTAACAAGATATTCATGACACTTTTCCTGCAACACTGAAATTGATATGTAGGGTCCCAGCTGAAGACAGAAGTGGTAAAAAAAAAAGTTCACCAATTGCTCCTCATACCCCAATGTAGCCAGACTAAGGTGACCCCAGAAGTACAGCCATGGAGTAACCAAGCTTAACATTTCTTCTACCCATCAAGCCTCACCCCAATCCCACTCTGAGAAAATGTGAGAAGATGGGGAGGTAGGAACAGAGAACATCAGCTCATGGAGGAGTCAGTGCTTATGGTGAGAAGATTTTTCTGTGTGAAGGAGGGAGATGTGGATGCTTCCACTCCCCAAAGGTCAGCGAGCAGGGACCAGAGAACTAGGGGCTCCAAGAATTTCATGTGAAAGTTGAGAGCACCAGCAGGAAGAGGCACCCAGAATCTTCAAATCAATCAATTTGATGCAATTTCCACTATATATATAAACTGTGGTAGATGAATTTACAGAATGGGAGCAGGATTAGAAAAAAACCTTAATTATTTTTTTAAAATGTGTAAAATTTTTGGTAAAATTTTTAAAAATAATTTCTAAATTTTTATAAGTTTCAAAGAAACCTGGCTTCTGTAAGGGAGCAAGGTGTATCTCTTTCTGTGGGGGAAAAAGTCTTAATCATCTTCATCCCTTTCTCATCAGGCTTGTTTCCTCTAGTGTAAGTTTTTCATGATTTTAGAAATCAATTATAGAAAAAAATGACAATGGTCATTGCTGGAAAATAAGAATTAAGGGTCAAAGACTTACACGTCAGCTTAATTGGGAGTTGGTAAATTGTAGAGCATATTGCAGTGGAAAAACAACACAAAACACTGCCCCCACCACTTTGATCAGGGCCCTTTAAAAATCAACAACAACAACAGGGCACCTGTGTGGCTCAGTTGGTTGGGCTGCCAACTCTGGATTTCAGTTCAGGTCATGATCCGGGGTCCTGGGATTGAGTCCAGCATGTCAGGCTCCCCACTGAGTGGGGAGTCTGCTTAAAGATTCTTTCTTTCCCCCCTCTCTCTGCCCTCTCCCTGATGCAGCACACTCTGTCTCTAAAAATAAAGAAATTAAAAAAAAAATCAACAACTGTGTATTTACTTGAGCTCTGTAACTCAATGTTAAAAAAACATTATGAGGACAGGAAACAAGAATTCTGAGGGGACTTGGAGAAAAACAGAGAAGGGATGTGAGCCCTATCACCTTGGTATGTGCTATGCCTGGAGTAACGGATAAACATGCACTCTGAGGACTTCTAAATGGATGCTTTGTGTGTAATGCTATGGTTAGTAAAATGAGGCTTAGTCTATGGTAGATACTGACTTTGATGAGGAAAGAAACAGTATTCATTATTCTCATGTCTTATGGTCAAATATGTGAAGCCCTTTATACCTGGATTCGGCAGACTGGATTCTCCTACATAGAGTGAAAGCCAGCTAAAACATATCAGAGATGCCATTGTCTTTCTTTGAGCAGCTGAACCACAGCGGCTTGGTTATCCCCAGCTTGAGCCATGCCCTTCCCTAGCAGCCATAGAAACAGCTGGAAAACAGACTTCTTGGAAAGCCAGTGGGTAGTAGGCAAAGCTACCTCATGATTTCAAAGTTTAAGTTGATGCCATTCTATGAAGAGAAGCCTTTGGAAATATTTTAAACCTCAAGTCTGCATTAGGAGCCCCTAACTCAGAGAGCAGCCACCCCCCCACCCCAGTACACTGTATAATTCCTTTACCAAAACACATTTCACATTGTTTTCTTGATCTTAGTGGAACTGAATAAGGGCCTTGTGTTCTGATCATCAATCCCCAGGGCCTAATATAGTCCTGGTTTATTATGGTGGGTACTTAATAATGATTTCCTGATTGAATGGAGGAATGAAGAGAAGCTCTGAAGAGTGACACAAGTTTAAAGAATTCAGCTCTGTTTGTCATACGGGTCTGTCATACGGAACTTGCCCTTCCCTTAGCAATAGTGGAAGTGGCCTAGATTCTTTACAGAGACAGAATGGAAGGATCGGAGTGCCTGATCATATAACATCAAGATGCTGCCCTTCAAGCACACAGGTCAGATCAATGGCCTCCTATGTTCATTCAGATCATTGTCTAGGAGAAGTGATGGTATTTATTTTTATTTTTAAGCTTAGTCAAATACTGTGCTGATGCACAACATACATGTATCAGCCAGTTTTGAATAAACATGGGAAAAGGTACTGCATATCTGAAATTTATATACATATTTAAAGACAAAAATGCAAATGACAGTGTGGTTAAGAACCTAAGGTCACATGGCCAGCGAGTGCCAGAAATGGAACTCCATCTAGCTCTCTAGATCCCCGTGCAGTGCTATTTCCACTCAGCCACTGACTCACAGCCTTTTTTTTGGGGGGGGGGCGGTGAACATATAAAATACTACTGCTTTGCACATTGATATCTGAAAAGTATTCCAACAGTTTTGGATCACTTCATTGTTGCTATCCCCACTTACCTCCAAAGCAGCCTAATATCTACCCTGACGGATATCTACAAAGTAGTGCCTTAAAAGCTTTTAAATTGCTTGCTTCTATTTGCAATAGTTATACATGCTTGTTGAACACTTTTCAATCTATTCAAAAGTGTGGAGATAAAAGTATAAGTACTGCCTACCCACTCTCCTCACTCCCCATTCCCCAGGGGGTAACTCAAGTTAGTGTTTTGATCTGTACCGTTCAGACCTTCATATATTCATATACAATGACATCACTGTTATGGGTTGACTTGTATCTTCCCAAAATTCATGAGTTGAACTTCCAATACCTTAGAATGTGACCTTATTTGGAAATAAGATTGCTGCAGATATAATTAGTTAACATGAGCTCATATTGGAGTAAGGTGGACCCCTAATCCAATACAACTGGTGTCCTTATTTATACAAAAGGGAAATTGGGACACAAAGCTAAACATGCACGCAAGAAGAACACCATGTGAAGATAAAGGGAGAGACTGGGGTGATGCATCAACTACAAGAAAAGGAATGCTGAAAATTGCCAGAAAACCATTAGAAGCTAGCACAGAGGCATGGAACATGTTCTTACTCACAGCCTTCCAAAAGAGCTAACATTTGGACATCTTCATCTTGGCCTTCTGGCCTCTAGAAGTGTGAGACAATACATTTCTATTGTTCTGAGTCATCCAGTTTGTGGTACTTTGTTATGGCAGCCCTAGCAAACTAATACCGTCATTGTAATGTTAAGTACATTCATACTGTTGTGCAATAAATCCCCAGAACTCTTGTCATCTTAAAAAACTGTCATTCTATACCCATTAAACCACAACTCTCCATTCCCCTTCTCTTGCATTTCCTGGCAACCATCATTCATCTTTCTGTCCCTATGAATTTGACTATTCTAGGTGCCTCATATAAGTAGACTCATACAATATTTTTTCTTTTTGTGGCTGGCTTGTTTCACTTAGTATAATGTCTTCGAGTTTCATCCATGTTATAGCATGTGTGAGAATTTTTTTCTTTTTTAAGGCTGAGTAATATTTCATTGTGTATGTATACCATCTTTTGTTTATTCCCTCATCCCTCCATCAGTGGATACTTTGATTACTTCCATCTTTTGTCTATTGTGAATGAACAGTGCCGCTATGTTGCAAACATGGGTGTAAAATAAATCTTTGGGATCATAATTTTAATTATTTTGGGTAGAGGTGGAGTATGTACTGGATTATATGGTAATTCTATTTTTGATTTTTTAAGGAAGTGCCATATTGTTTTCCACAGGGGCCGTGCATTTTACATTCCCACCAACAGTGCATGGGGTTCTGATTTCTCCACATCCTCACCAACATTTGTTATTTTCTGTTTTATTATTATTTAAATACTAGATATGCTAATGGGTGTGAGGTGGTATCTCATTGTGGTTTTGATTTGTATTTGCTTAATATTTAGTGATGTTGAGCATCTCGTTATGCATGTATTTGTTGGCTATTTGTGCACCTTATTTTTTTTTTTTAAAGATTTTATTTATTTGACAGAGAGAAACACAGCGAGACAGGGAACACAAGCAGGGGGAGTGAGAGAGGGAGAAGCAGGCCTCCCACTGAGCAGGAAGCCCGATGTGGGACTCGATCCCGGGTCTCCAGGATCATGACCTGAGCCGAAGGCAGTCGCTCAACCAACTGAGCCACCCAGGCGTCCCTATTTGTGCACCTTCTTTAGAGAAATGTCTATTCAAGTCTTTTACCCATTAAAAATTTCATTGTTTTTGTTGTTGTTCAATTGTAACAATTCTCTGGCTAATAATTCCTTATCAAAAGTATGATTTACCAATGTTTCCTACCATTTTATAAGGTGCCTTTTCACTCTGTGGATTTTGTCTTTTCATGAACAACATTATTCTTATGTCCTAAGACAAACATGTGAGTATTTCTGTTGGATAGATTGTTGGGTGGAATTATTATTTTAACTTTTGAAAGTTGTGCCAAGTTAGACTCCTACCAATAAATGTATGGCCATTCCCCCATCTCCATTCCCTTGTCAGCACTGCATAAGAGACAGATTTTAAAAATTGACATAGACATTGAAAGGGATATTTTTATCCATAGCTACTTTGTTTTTTAAACAGTAAGAGCCTATTACATCATGGTTAGCGATTCAACAAATTTGGGTCAAATCATGTCCTTTGGCTCTTTTACACATACATACAGTAAAAAGCTGTAACTCAGACATTAAGCCCCCAGGCCCAGAGGTAAAAGCTTTTACTTTACTTTGACTAAAAGCTCTGTAATTAGTTCTTTTACCTCAAGTAATTTACTTTAATGAATGGTGCCATTTTATAAATTGAGTAAATAAATCCACTCCAATTCATAGCTAGAGAAATTATAGGAGAAGCCAATATGCCAGATGATTGAGTATATGCCAAGGATTCAGTCTCTTAGCCCAGAATCCTTTCCCATTGCCAGCCCCACTGCAGCACCAGAGACATCTAGTTTCAGGGGCTGAAAATGCCAAGCCAACTGAAATATCTGGCGTTGGAATGATGGGCAACAGTGGCCCACAGATTTGGTAGGAGTTCTGTCACTGTAATTGAGAAAAAGGACTGGTCCCAGGAGGATATTTCCTTTGTAGTTATATTTTTTAAAGTACTAATTATAGGAGGATAATCAGGGTTTTACATCTGCGGACCGGGGGGGGGGGGCGGCAAAGGCAGGCAAGTTCTCCCCCTTCACTCATATTAGCTGTATAAGGCCCTATGAGACCCCCACACTAACATTAGGCAGGTTATAGAAGGTCAGGGTGGCCTTACATGTTTCCTCTTCTTTCCCTGCTAAAGTTTCCGTACAGAGCACTTGCAACAGATGAAATGCACAGGTGGAGGAGCACTTGGCCTTCTGTGTGATTCCATGCCGGCACATGAGTGTCTCACTCTTCCTAAGGACTTCTACTGCAGTTGATTAAAAACCAGAGAAGTGGGGCCTGGTGCTTCCATATGGCTTTTCTAGTTTATTGGCTCTATTTGCTTGTAAAAATATGTTTTCAATTATACTTAAAACATTTGATTCAAACTACTTTGGAAAAGTCAAGATGTAGTTTTTTTCATGCCCGCATCACATACATTCTGGTTTATCGAGGACTTAAGGTACAGTGCACTGACGTCAATGGCCAGTGATAGAACAGTCTTGGGAGGAAGGTAAAGAGTAATCTTAAGCTATAAATGATAGAATAGCAACAAAAATCAGTGTTTATTCTGGACTCGTTGTGAGCATGACAGATAAAAGGCATACCCATAAATGACAAAACTATATGTAAAACCCAAAGGAAAAAATGAAACTGCTTGGACCATAATATCAAAACAGGAAATGTTGGTTTGAGGTGAGCCTCTTTTCCTCAGATAGAGCTTTCTAGATGATTTTTTTCACTCAGGCATATCTAATTATTTTTCTTTGACAATAATGCAAATAGGAAAGGGCTTTAAAACCACAGGCTCATTGGGAATAAAGGGGACATTTTTGTTTTTCTCAGAGGAGTAATAGCTTAGAATGAATTTTTCATAGTTGTTTATTATTAGCCCTTTGTCCAGGTCATGGACAAGGAAAGATTGTTTTATCGAATGTTGGTTAAGAATAGAGATGGATTAGACTGGGCTTACCTCAAACAGGAGAAGGGAGGTCACAGTGAGAAGTTAAGTGGGAATTATGATGAAAGTGCCGTGAAAGCAGCCTTCCCCCAATACGTGTGACTCTTGTCGGAGCTTCTAAGGGCCAACCATGAGATAGCTATGCATTTGCTCACCGTCGATGAACCAGCTAAAAGATGTCCTTCTACAGAAGTCACATACCACATGCAGAGCACCTGGGGGCTCACAATACTCAGTTAGCCACCGCTGGGAAGGGTATTTGCTTCCTATTCTTGTTCTCCCCACTTGACCAGTTGTTGTAATTGTCCCCACTTCAGGCCTAGAACCTTAGGTGCATAAGTATCCCCTGGGATACTGGTTAAAAATGTACATTTCTGGCCCACCTTGTGAGATACTGAGTCAGTAGGACTAGTTGAGGGGTGTGGACTCATGACATAGTAGTCCTTGGACCACACCATGACACGCTCTAAGAAACTTTGCCCTAGATGAAGATAAGAGAGTCTGGCTGGGGATTATGATTATTGGTTTTTGCTTATAATATATTATTGCTAAGGGCCTGCCTTTGACCTTTTACTCCAACCTTGCACTGTTGGTTGCTAAAGACATTTTGATTTCTGACCTCTTGGGCCAGACTACTCTCCTTTTCCAGAACTCTGGTTTATCCTCAGATCTGCTGCTTTGTCTCTTACCTGTGTTCCTCTGATGGTCATTTATATATCTATCCTTCATTCATTCTGTCATTCAACACATATTGAACATCTGTACTCAGTTTCAGACTCCTGTGCTGGGGACGCACTGCTTAGAAGACAGATTCATTCAGGTAATAACAGCCTTTATAGATCAGCCAAAGAGATAGTCAAGTAAGGAATCATTCACAATGAGAGAGTTAGATGCCATAAGGAGGTGTTGGGACAACATGAAAACTTATGGCAGAGCCAACTAATCCAGTCCTGGGGTTAAGGAAGGCTTCTGGAATGATCAGGTAATTGGGAGTGATGAGAAGGCAGAGCGTTCCAGGCAGAAAGACAGAATGGCATGGAGGAAAGCCCGAAAACAGAAGAGCTATGGTACTTGAAGAGAAATGTGACTGCAGAGTGGGGTTGGGGACAAGAGGAGGCGTGACAAGGAATGGATCTGGAAAGATGGGCTGGCCCGGATCACGAGAGGTCTTGGTAAATCCTGCATGAGAGTTCAGATTCTTAATTTGAGGGCCATAAAATATCTCTTCAAGATTTCAAACAGAGCTGAGTCACAATCTGGGTTGTGCTTCAAAAGAGCAGTGTAGCTACAATAGACCAGTGTGGCAAATGATTCAGAGTGAAGTCCCCAGAAGGCAGGAGGAGTGGCTAAGGAACACCCAGGGAATATAGGAGGAATATCTGTAACAGGAGGAAAGGAGAAAAGGACAGGATGGTCTTCAGGTAAGATGTGTGGTGGGGAACAATAAGTTGAGAGTGTTTTATGAAATTTTCTTCCCAGGCAGCAAAGAGTGAAGGCACCCAAGATGTCCTTCAAGTACTTTAGGTGATAAGATTTTAGTAGTGAGATAAATGCTTCAACGTAGGATAACACAGCTGCTCAACCTTAGTAGCCAAAGAACTTGACTAGCTACTTAGAAATGTACTAGGACTTATATACACATATATTTCAGTTTGTGAATATACTTTCATAAAGTCACAGGACTATAAAGTTCAGTGACTATATTAGATTGTGAGAGACTTTAAGAAAGCAACATCTAAGAAAACAAAAACATGAATCATCTGATCAATGATGGAATGTAATAACCACCTTCTGTATCAGAAATCTGTGTGAAGACCCTTAGTGCATCTTCAGTTTCCTGAGTCATGGAGGACTTTTCCTCCCAAAGAAGGATGCAGCCAGCTTTTCTAGGCATAAAGTCACACCATTTTCCCATTTGTCCTAAAAGCAAGTTCAAACTGAGAAACATCTTAAAGCTTGAATGAGTAAGGTCTGACATGACAAAAAATACTTGACTCAACATATCATCAAAAGGCAAAATTCAGCCCCTTCTTCTGACATCAAGTTCTGATAACAGAAAAGGCTTCGATGGGAACTGCATGCCCAATCGGACTTTTCTAATGCTGGACAGATTTAGACAGATTTGGAATGTGCCGTTCTTGCTTCTGAAGACATTTTTCCACTCTTGGCCTTCCAAAATCCAGAGTTCAAAGCTGCACTACTACTTTTTTATGCGGGAGCAAATTGACCACAACACTATTAGAAAAAGACATGAGTCAGTGTGTTTGGCTCTTTGTTTCTTTGTGGTGATCTTTGGAAAGGAAAGATTGTAACGAAAGAAAAGCAGGGAAAGACTAGTTTGCATCTTTTCCTTGAGGGGTGTTTGCTTAAAAAATAACAAACCCAAACCAGGCTCTTATTGGGATTTATATTAAGCATTTCCAAGCTCTGAAACAGGAACAAAGTCCATCAGACCCTTGTGAGGTAAGCTTTTGTTTTTCTCATTATACAAATAGATAAATTGAGTCATTGAGCAGTGAGGTAATTTCCCTGGTCTCGGCTGCAGTAGATGAAAAGAAAGCATGAACTCAAGGTTTTGGATTCCAGGTAACCACTTTGATCATGGTATTATTGGAAGCTGACAACTAAAAAGTTAATAATCCGTTATAGTGCATGTTAGGGACATGAGGTTTTCTAGCTTACCATGAATCCTACTTCATACAATTCATATGCATCAGTGTGTGTGTATGTGCATACTCAACTGTCCCAATTTTTGGAGAATGAGACATTTTGGATAATTAAACATTTCCCAAAGCTGACATTTTTACATCTGTGAGCACCAAAATATGTTTGTTTTGATCGGCTCTATTTAAAAATATAAAATTTCCTTAATTCTTAAAAGACACTCCAAATATGTCAACAATTATATTCAGCTGTGATTCAGTGATTCCCTTAGAAACTTCCCAAGACAGGGCACCTGGGTCGCTCAGATGGTTAAGCATCTGACTCAGGTCATGATCTCAGGGTCCTGAGATTCAGCCCTATGTCAGGTTCCCCCTGCACAGTGGAGAGTCTGCTTCAGATTTTCTCTCTCCCTCTCCCTCCACCCCTCCCCAAACTCATGCATGCTTGTGCTCTCTCTCAAACAAATAAATAAACAAGCAAATAAACAAAGAAATAAAATGCTTTAAAAAAAAAGAAACTTCCTAAGGCTACAGGGCTACTTGTGTCCTCAATGAATGCCATTAGCTTTAAAAACATTTATCTCTTTATAGTTTCCTTTTCTCTTCCTTTATTGTTAGGCTCCCAAACTTCTATGGAAGTGCATTTACTTATTTTGCAGAGATACCTTAAGTCAGTTCTGATCTGAGGACTTAGAGAACCAAATTCATTAGAATGACTTATAAAGTGGAAACAAGTAGCTTTGAAGTGAGAAGTTCTTGTGATGGTTTATGAGTATGAACCTTAATGACCACTCTCTACCAGTGAGCACGTCTGACTTCCTTTTTGTCTTCAGTTGTGCTCTGTTGGATTGAAGTTTTCAGGAATTCAAATTCTAGGTTATGAAAATATATATTAAATATATTTTGATTTAGGACTCAGCTCAGGAAAAATTTTTTTTCTCAGTGATTCAGATAGTTTTCATCCAACAAGGATTTATTGGAAATAAAATACCTGAGTCTATTCCAGGACCTTAGGATGTCTCAGGGTCATTTCTAGGATTATCGGTATTAATTGTCTCTCTCTGGCAACAAAATTAAAAATTCACAATAATTTTACTTGAAAGACTACCAGTTAGAAGTCAGTTTACTGTTTTGTACATTAATATATATGTGTGTTGAATGTCTGAAATATGTCTATTAAAGTGCTGACTTATCACTCTTTTTGGCACCTAATGAGCAGGATGGAGTTGAAATTTATTATCCTGACATTGAGTGAGAACCTTTGCTGGGTGTGGATGAGCAGGTTGTAAGAGGACGATAGCCTCAGAGAAGACTCAGAACACCTCGCCCAATGTAAAAAATACACAAAAAGTGGCCTCCCTTTTGAAGATAAGGAGGAAGGGGGTTCTTACTTTCTCAGTGCATTTATACTCCAAGTGGCTTTCTATTGGTTTCTACGCCTTCAGCTGCAGATCGTGAGTGCAGGGGCATCTAGCACATGGTTTGGCACATGGTAAATCCCCAATATCTATGTGTTGAAGGAATGAACAAGTGAGGTTGAGATTGGAGTCTTAATCGAACAAAACTAGAATTGGATTTGAGGAACAAAGTCTTTTAAAACTCCTGTGGCACGTCTTCCTTTGTCTTTATAAACTAAAATGCCTTTCACTGTAGCTTGCAATTTTCCTTACGCTAACTTGGGCTTCTTAAAACCATTTTTTTTAAGGAGCCTGGATTGAAAGATTTCTTGATAATTAAGGCATAGAGATTAAAAAATAGGACATTTTTATCAGTAAAATGAAATTCATGTAAAGGAGGATATTTGATGTGTAAGGGAGGATTTGATTTTCAATGCCAATTGAATGTTATAGGGAGCATGCATTTGGCTTGAGAAAGAATATTACTGCATCAAAATGCAGGGGCCAGGATGCATTTGGAATGCTGGCAGCCTCGGTGGGAATGCTGAAGGATATAGAAGCATACAACTCCAGAAGCCTGTAGGATGAGCTAAGATCTTAGATGAGACACATAGGACAGCCATCTTTTTCCTGATGATGCCACAGCTTCTATACATGATGGGCTTTGCCACAAGAGGGAGGAGGCCTCAAACTGGGAAGGGGCTGTGCAATCTGGGACCTTCCTCCTTTGGGGAACTGGAAGAATAGGGATACAGTGCCATTTAATGCAAGCAAGGAAAAAAACATCAACAAAAACAAAAACAAAAAAATACTTCTAACCTCCTCCAACCCCAAACCCCAAGGACCAGAGATACAAATCAGCCCATTAGGAGCTCATACTGCCACCATGACAAGCTTGCAGCATCATCCTGGAGTAGGGGTCCAGAGTTCATTAAATGAACTACAAGGCAAAAAGGTCCTTAGTGCCCTTATCGGTAATATGTAGAAAGCAACACTTGAATCTTCTACACATGTAAGTGGCCATCATGCTAGTACTTAAGTAAGCATTCAGTAATTGGTAGTGATTATGATCAAATGACCTTTACTGAGCTCTTGTGAACACCAGATATTTTATCATATATTATCTCATTTAACATTCATTACAGTCAGGAGAGGTAGACTTAATTTGGAGCAGAGGAAAGACTCAGTCAGACTTACTGTCTTGTCCAGGGTGGTTGCATTGTTAGGGGAAAAAATGGGATTTAATCCCATGACTTTTATGTTCAATCCAGCACTTTTATTTGTGACACTTCAAGGGCTTCTCATAGATGATTTAAGATCTTTTGTTTTCTTCCCCCATAAATGACATATATTTTGGCTTTAATGAAAATGGGGCTTTCAAAATTACAGGTGGGTTTAAAATGAGCTGTGTGGCTCAGTCGGTTGACTGCAGTTTCAGGTCATGATCTCATGATCCTGGGATTGAGCCCTGAGCTAGGTTTTCACACTTAGCCGGGAGTCTGTTTGAGGATTCAATCTGTCTCCTTCTGCCCCTCCCACTTCTGGCACATGTGTACAATCTCTAAAATAAATAAATAAGTCTTTTAAAATAATGGATTGTGTGTCCTTTAAAATCATGAACTGTATAGAAGACAACCTACAAAACTACTACTGCTGATCATCAGTGGCATCTCTTATATCACTTGTCCTTCCACCACTGAAAGTCTGTTTGTTACAGATTATTGATAGGATGTTGTGAATGACTCTTTGAGGATGAAATGTCAATGATGAAGCAGTTAAAGATGCGAGCTCAGGAATCTGATCTACTTGTGTTACATTCTGGGTCCTTTACTTACAGCTATGTAACTTTGAGGGAGTTACTTAACTCTCTCACATAGTTTCCCGCTTATAAGAAAAGTGATTAGGATAAAATGCAAAAAAAAAAACCACCCAAAACCCCAAAAAACAAAAAACAAACAAAATGCTTCAGCATTCTGTTTGGCACAGAGTAAATCCTCAGTACACATTAAATCCTTTAATTGTTCAATAATATCTTATTTGAATTCTATCTTCTTGAAAAGCACATTCTCTTTTTTTTTTAATATTTTATTTATTTATTTGACAGAGAGAGAGATCACAAGTAGGCAGAGAGGCAGGCATAGAGAGAGGAGGAAGTAGGCTCTCTGCTGAGGAGAGAGCCAGATGCGGGCATCGATCCCAGGACCCTGAGATCATGACCTGAGCTGAAGGCAGAGGCTTAACCCACTGAGCCACCCAGGCGCCCGAAAAGCACATTCTTAATCACCAAGTCCTGTTTACTAACTCTTACAGATCATTCTGCTTTCTTTTGCTATATTTCTGCTTTATGCTGCCAGGATGCTCTGGATGTGATACTATTAAGGCTCGGCCTGTATTAGTAGAAAGAAGAGGGCTTCAGGAGTAGGATGATCCAGCTTCATATTCTAGCTCCAATGTTCACTATCTAAATGATGTGAAATTTACTTAATCTTTCTAAGCCTCCACTGTCTCATGTGTAAAATGCAGATAAAATCTTCCTCTAATTCAAATGAAGGAATATATATAAAATGTCATAAACAGTAAATTTTTCTATAGAGTTTATTATTGTCATATCACTCTCTTCATTTTTAAAAGTTCCCACATTAAGATACTTACTAACACTTTTGCTGATGTGGTGATGATGAATTCTATTTTATAAAAACCAGGTACTAAGCCTCTCCAGTGTTCTTGCCGTGTTGAAAAGGAGTCATGGATTCTTTCTTTAGCCACTGGCTCATGTCTGTAGATGAGAATTTTATTTATATGTATTCAAATGTGATTTAAACACATGGTGATTCTTTTATGGCTAAATATAAAAAATTTACAAGTTAAATGTTATTGCTATCTTTACCATTTACTTTAGAGCTTGCTCATGCTATAATTTGTAAATACTTTACAAGGCAGGGGAAAATACACACCCATAATTATTTCTTGATGTTGTCTGGCTCATGATAGCTGGGTAAATTCTTTTATTTTATTATTTAAAAAAAAAGTTTTCATTGAAAGTTTTTCCAGTCACTCCACATAGCTGTAAATGGAAAAGATACAGCTGATGGCTCTGGCTTTCTGAGCATGTCTTCTGCCCCTGTCCCGCTCTTCCCTGAGTCAGAAGGAAAGCATGCGGTGTGGCCAACCTCCGAAATCATTAAACATCTCCTATAAACTGTTGCTTTTAAAGACTCACTCTGGTTTATTTTCTGAAGGCTTATTAATAATTTAGAATCTAATCTGCAGCCAGACTATTTGATCACTTTGCTCTAGGCTTTGCCAGGCACAGGATTTTATTGCATGGTTGGCCTGTTGGCATGATGATTCCTGAAGGGCTGTTGGCAAGCCAGCAAGTGCCAGGGGCGCATCATTGTTAAATTCCAAAGACATGTGACCTCCCTTGACCTTCTGGTAGAGGGTTTAGCCTACTTCAAAGAGCCTCAGGTTGTTCACTAGAAATAGAGGCAAAAATGCTCTGGGAAAGTCTATGATAAAGAATCTTGGAACACTGGAAAAAAAAAATTTAAGTAACATAAAAAAAATAAAAATAAATAAAAATAAAAGAATAAAAAAGTAAAAAAAAAAAAAAAAGAACTATCTTCCTTCAGAGAGTCTTGGGGTTTCAGAGGGAGATAGAAGCAAAAATCTCTTACTGAACTTGTTTCAGGTACCCTGGGATAGTCTTTCTCTGTAGAAACAGTCATATTGAAAATTGAAGCAATTCTAGGCAGGTTTTTAAAACATGGTTTTTTTCCCACGAAAGGGAAAAGAGTAGAGTTGGCAATGCATAATGGAACTTTTTCTTTGAAATACTCAGTTCAAATAATTATTTATCTCATTTTGTTTGTATAGTGAAAAAGGATCTAGATAACACTACAGTGTCATTCTGTGTGAGTTAAAGCCACTAAAAAAAAAAAAAAAAAGGAAATACCACCTATAGTATTTTATTAAAATTATATATGTAGGGGAGAGGACTTCTTTAAGATAATATAACAGGAGTGGTAGGCATGGCAGGGAAGTCATGCATTGAACACAATATTTAAAAAATACTACTGTGGTCATGGTATTCACTCGGGATACAGAAAAGCATCTTATTCAATTTTTTTAATAGTTTATATGGTCATCAAGGGATATAAGACAGGGCACATGAAAATTTAAATATTTTGTGTTTTCCAATACAGTAGCACTACCCACATGTGGTTATTTGATTTTAAATTTCAGGAAATTATAATAAAATATAATTAAAAAAAATTAAGACCTCCCTTGCATTAGGCACATTTCAAGAGCTTGGTTGCCAGTAGTTGGTGGGTCTTACTCCAGGCAGCTCAGAGAGTACACATTTTCTTCACTATGGAATATTCTATCGGACAGCTCTGATTTGCATATGGGCAACATGTGACATTCATAGCAAGTACTTGTCAATTGAGAATAAAAAGGAATCAGTGCAGGCTGCACTGGGAAGACTTTAACCAGACCTTGAATTTATGGTTATTTTGGCCAGTGTAAAGAACAATGGGGGACATTCAGTAGAGAAAAGGAAAGAGAGTTTGGGGGAATAATAGCCCTTGTGGTTTAGGTCACATTCCTGCTGTAGACTGGAGATGGATAAAGATGGGAAGATGGTTTGGGTTGAGACATGTTGAGGTACCTGACTGGCAAGTTAAGGTGTTTGTTCCATGTTTCATAATGTCACTAATATTTCTGAGCAGAGTACTGACCGTCCTGGGACTGTGACATCACCCAACAAATAATTTTTCCTTATGTAACTTAGCAGATACAAGGCTAATATTTAATATTAGCATGCCAATAGAAGTTCATCTTATGAGCCATGGTTAGCTCCAGAGGTGTAACACCGTATATAAAAGTGTCACACTAGTAACCTATATGTAAGTGCATGGGTGTGAATGGACTTAAGTAAAATTGTGTTTTCTTGGAACAATCTATGTGGATAGAGAAAAGCATATTTAGAGGCTTCTCAGTTACCATCACTATATTCTGTTCCCTTGTCCCTTTTTTCCTTTCCTCCTTTTCACATTTATTAGGTTTCTATTATATGGTAAGGACTGAGGGTGCAGAGATTAAAAACACCAAGATCTGTCTGCAAGGAGCTTCCAGTCTTGCACACAGGCTGATGCTATCACAGAATGGACATGGCCATGACAGGGGCTAAGGAGCATGGCCGAGGTGTACAGCGTAGGCTGGAGCGAGGGCTCGGGAGCATGGTGTAGGCATGTTTTCTCAAAGCAGAAGATACCTCTGATTCAGATCTTGGAGGATCTGAATCTTGAAGGAGGAATCTTAATTCAGTAGCTTACGTAGGGAATACCACATGCAGAGAGGGAAGATCAAGAATAAAGGCAAAAAAAAAAATGTATGCAGAATGTGACCACATGGAAAGAACCGGCCCTTGTTTCTTCTTTAGTCTTTGGCATAACATGAAGTGCTCAGGGTATACTTATTTCCATATATACACTCACGGCTGGTTAAGCAGCAGATGGAGACAATATAGACATTTTTCTAGGTGACTCTCATGGCTTGAGGGAATCATTTCAGTTGTCTTGACTCTTGTCATCTGGCTATGGATGACAGTAAAAGTAAGGCCAAAGAGAATGACTGAGGAGCCAGATTCAAGTTCGTTTAACGTGCTGTAATGCTTTTGTTCTGTCTGTTTCTCATATAATCATGGGAATTTCTACCGCCTTAGGAATGACATACTAAGTTGTCACTCTCTCTCCCAGACTGATGCCAAGCAACTTGGGATCACTTGGGGAGAATTTATGGAGAAACCTTAGCCCTTACAAGTTACTCTAGGGAGAAATAATAGAATAATAGCTTTTTTTTTTTGGTTATACAGCCCTTACTCTTTTGGCTCCAAAATGACAGCATGCTTTTAGGAAAAAATACAGAAAAGAGGACGAAATTAAAATCACAGTACTAAACCAGAAACAGAGCCAGTCGGCAGTGTCTAGGAACAGAGCCACTGGAATTCTCTCACTTTCTTTATGAGTCAGAGGCATTGTCAGAGGGAGTTGATGTTTTTTTCTCCCTTTTATGACACTGAAAGACACTATGAAAGGCACTGTGGAGGAGGTGTGTAGAGTGTGACCTCGATGGGAACAGCTCTGCCACTTGCTAACTGTGTGACTCCGGGAAAGATGCTTGACCAATCAGAGGCTCTATTTCTCCCATCTTTAAATTGAGAATGATGGGGCGCCTGGGTGGCTCAGTTTGCTAAGTGCCTGCCTTCCACTTGGGTCCTGATCACAGGATCCTGGGATTGATCCGGCATTGGCTCTCTCTTCAGTGGGGCCTCTGCTTCTCCTTCTCCTTCTGCTCTACCCTACATGGGCTCTCTCGCTCGCTCCCTCAAATAAATAAATAAATACAAAATACATAAATAAATACATAAATAAATAAAAAATTGAAAATGATAATACTGCTTTCACAGGGTTGATATAAGGAACAGAGATAATGATACAATGTCTGATCTCACTAGACATTTAATCGATTGTATCTATTTTTATAATTACTGATGATGAGTTTGAGTGGCTCCTTTGGATGATTGTGAACTACTTATTTCACAGGATGCTCCAGTCTCACACTTTTAGGATACTGACCTCTGGGCATTATCTTTGTGAAGGTGAAAGAGAATTCCCAGAGTATGTCCCTAAGAGAGATAGAGAATTTGATAGGAGTTGGAGGTCTGTCATCAATAAACCAAATAATCCCTGATATAGCAAGATATACTAGAATATCAGTAAATGTGATCCTGTTATAGGAATTAGCTTCCTATTTATGGCGAGAAAGTAAATGCTCATAGAAGAAGTTTGGTTAATGATCCTAGTTATTTATAGTGGTTAAGGTGACAAAGAATTATCAGATCAGAGATTGCTGAGCTAATTTGTGAAATTATGTAGGTTCCTTGTTTACTGAACTTATTGCTTATTGATGGTCATTTCTCTATTTATACAGAATCTCTAGACAATGGGAACGAAAAGGGAAGGAAGAGACCATTTTAATCTGTCTGGTCCCCTTCCTTTTTTCCTTCCTTCCTTCCTCCCTCCCTCCTTCCCTCCCTCCCTCCCCCTTCCTTCCTTCCTCTCTCCCTTCCTCCCTTCCTCCCATCATCTATCTTTCTAGATTTTTAAAACACTTAAATTATTCTGGCATTTCTGCTATTATTTTTATTATGAAGAACTGAGGGTGCCTGGGTGGCTCAGTGGGTTGAAGCCTCTGCCTTCAGCTCAGGTCATGATCTGAGTCCTGGGATCAAGGCCGGCATTGGGCTCTCTGCTCAGCAGGGGGACTGCTTCCTCCTCTCTCTCTCTACCTGCCTCTCTGCCTACTTGTGATCTCTCTCTCTCTGTGTCAAATAAATAAATAAAATCTTAAAAAAAAAAGAACTGAGCCATTGAACCAAGACACATTCATCTTCTTTTGTTTCTTTTTCACCTGGGTATGGAAATTACACTGGGATTGTTTCTCACTTTATGATTTGGCATAGCACCTAACCTATACCAATACGCAGTGTGTACTATGTAATAACTAGCAACACTGAAATTACCATGTCTCAGCAGATCTTGAAATAATGAAGTAGAACCGTGATTCCTAAACTGTTCTCAAGTTGTTCCATAGAATACCAGTCCCAAGAGATGTTCTCAGGTTGGGAAGATTTGTCAGGAGATAAGTTTAGGGCACACCATTTACTCTAACGTTTTTGAAAAATGAAAATATAATTAGCATATTAAAGTCTTTGTGAAGTCCTACAGTGAATTGAACTGATCATATTGTTTCACTGAGTATTTCTGGTACTGGGGACACCTAAAGCGTGGAACACTGGGTGTGGGGAATGGGAAATGAATCTTGGAACACTGGAAAAAAAATTTAAGTAACAATAAAAAAAAAAGAAGATGTGGTACATATACAATGGAATACTATGCCTCCATCAGAAAGGATGAATAGCCAACTTTTGTAGCAACATGGATTGGACTGGAAGAGATTATGCTGAGTGAAATAAGCCAAGTAAAAAAAGTCAAATATCACATGGTTTCACTTACTTGCGGTGCATAAGGGGTAACCTAGAGGACAGTAGGAGAAGGGAAGTAAATGGGAAGTAGGGTAATCCAGGGAGAGAAACGAAACAACAGAGACTTTGTACACAGAAACAAACTGAGGGACTTGGAGGGAGGGTGGAGGGATGGGAGAGCCTGGTGGTGGGTACTGGGAGCACCTATTGCATGGAGCACTGGAAAAAAAAATTTAAGTAACAATAAAAAAAATGTTAATTGAAAAAAAAATAAAATAAAATACAATGGTGTACAAAAAAAAAAAATTATTTATTTGACAGAGAGAAACACAGCCAGAGGGGGAACACAAGTAGGGGGACTGAGAGAAGGAGAAGCAGGCTTCCCGCCAAGCAGGGAGCCTGATGTGGGACTTGATCTCGGGTCTCCGGGATCATGACCTGAGCCGAAGGCAATCGCTCAACCAACTGAGCCACCCAGGAGCCCTCACTGAGTATTTCTAAAATTATTTGACCACAGACGCTTTTCTGTATAAACACATATTAATATTTCAGGTACTCCTGTTTTTGAAACACACTTTGGAAAATGTTGAAGAAGTGACATTTAGCTTTTGCATAATATAATATCATTATTAAAATATTTTTCTTTGGTTAAAATAGAATTTTAAAACCAAGAAACTTTTTGTGTATGGGGGAATTAGCTTTTAACTAATGTCAAACTATGGACAAGTGAACACAGAGGTCTTTGAGACTCATAAGACATAATTAATTGTTTCTTTTCCCTTTTCTACTTACCCTTGATGTTGTCTGGCTCTTTGAGATGTAAGGAATTGTCCTTTGTATTTTAAGAAACAAAAATGCTCTTACTACATCTTGAAAGGTTATGTGCTTACTTGGAATTTCATTCCATTCTGACTCAATTTTGCTTAAATATTTTGAGCCATTACAAGGTGTTGTGAGTATAATCCATTTACTTATATGGATTAATCCATATAAGTAACAGAAAAAATGTATACTTAAATAGCATCATTCTGTAAAATAATTGGCAAGACTGCAAGTATCTCTAAGTGATAGAGAGAGTGGTTATTTGAAAACTGTTCTTCTATTTACGATAAAAACATTAAGGCACAGAGATGGTTAATGATTTTCCTAAGACCCCAGAAGGAGTCAAGGTGTTTTGTGATTAAAACACAAAATTTTCTCAAATGGAGGTTTCTTAGGTCATGTGCATACCAATTTCATAGGTTCATCTCCACTGACATCAGAAATAGACTTAGAAAGAGGATTGCTCTGTATTCTTGTGATTGTCATAAGTTGTACAAAGCAAGCAGCCTCCTCTAGTGTGCCAGGGATTTTTCTTTTATGGTCCTAATTGATCTCTATCCCCCAAAGGGTTCTGAATTATGCAAGTGACTCAAGTCTTAACAAGCCATCCCCAACACAGCTGTGCAATGGAAATGTTCAACGGAAAGGTATTCACTTCAGTCTCAGCAAGGTCCTGGCTGCTTCTTGAAGAGACCAGATCTAAGCGTGCAGGTTCGGGGCCATCTCAGAGAACTGTGTTTGGCCCATTTCCACTTCCTTCTTCCTCCCTGCTCCCTGCCTCGTCATGTAGGGCACCAGGTCTTCCCTTGTAAGCTCCTGAACTCTCAGCGCCTGGGTTTCCCTGCCCTCATCTCACTGACCCCCAGCTGCCAGAGTTTGTTTTTTGCTGAGTGGAGCATCTAGTCTTGAGCATTTAGTCTTGGCTGGTGGTGGCCTTGGAAAGAACATTTTCTAAGATTGCTCTGGTTTTCTTTCAAATAAACCTCTACAAGCCTGGACATTTCTGGCATTGTTGAAATGCAGGTGATTTATTATTGGTAATTTTTTTTTTTTTTTTTTTTTTTTTAAGAAAACCACCGGTGTGTTACACTGCTTTGGTACATTTTAGCCAATGGCTATTAAGGACACTGTCTTTTATCAGAAAAATTAAAATCTAAAGGGCCCCTGGGAACATGTCAAGTTTTTTTATTTTGAGACACTCAGCCCTGCGAGTCCCTCTACTGGCCATTGACTCACTCATTTGAACATTTGGAATAAATTGGGAGCTAGGAGGGGAACTCCTATAATACCAGGAGTTACGGATCCAATAGCATATTTTTGCTGCACATCTCTTTTTATCTGCTATTTTTCCAATCTCGGTTTTGGCCACCTAAGCCACAAATTCTTAGCTCAACCTAGTGTCTCCCTTCACGTTAGTCTTGGCCTTACCTTGTATCTGCCTTTTTTTTTTTTTTTTTTTTTTTTAAAGACCTGGTTTCTTTTTTTTTTTCTTTTTTCTTTTTTAATATTTTATTTATTTGACAGAGAGAAACATAGCCAGAGAGGGAACACAAGCAGAGGGAGTGAGAGAGGGAGAAGCAGGCTTCCCGCCGAGCAGGGAGCCCGATGTGGGACTCGAACCCGGGTCTCCGGGATCCTGGCCTGAGCCGAAGGCAGTTGCCCAACCAACTGA